>WYDI02025789.1:15094-28620 GCA_009867235.2 Psittacus erithacus | reverse complement strand
CACTGCCAGGGATGGGGCAGCCACAGCTTCTCTGGGCACCCTGTGCCAGCGCCTCAGCACCCTCACAGGGAAAAGCTGCCTGAGACCTGCTGCACAAATCCAGGTTTCTTTGTGGTTTCCCAGTGCCAGCTTATCTTGCCAGGCACCCTGGGTTTGGGCTAGCAGAGAGGCAAGTGCAACAAAGCAAAAGGAAGAGACAATCGAGCTCAGGAAAGCTGCAAGACTGAAGCAAACCACAGCAGATAAGGTAAAAAGCTCTTCAAGTAATGCTGGCAATTGTTTAGAGAAGCAACAACAAACAGGAGACCACAGAGCTGTGAATAAAGCGAGGGAGAAAGCTCCTGGTTTACCACGTTCAGCTCTGCAGCACTTCCCCCTTTAAAGCACTTCACTTTGCAGTCTTTGGCAAGCAAAGAGCATCACCAGCAGTTAAAAACACAAAACAGGGTGTTCAAAACAGAGCTTTTACCTTTAAAAGTCCAGAGAAGGCAAAGACTCGGAGCTGCAGCACAGGAGACACAGAGCCGTTGGTCCTTTCCCTGGGCTGGTGGTAGTTGTTTGCCTGAGCAAGAGAACTGGGTCCAGGTGATGGTAATCACATCACAGCTGTTGGTGATTTACTGAGGAGGGTCTTGGTCTGCTCCTGAGAGGGGAAACCCCACCTGAGGCTGGCTGCAGGTGAGCAAAGGGCTCATTATGGCTCACCCACAGCACACGGCTCTTCCCGGGGGCCATTTCAGGCCAGATCCCATTTTAAATGCTTGTTTGTTATGTTTACATTCAAATTTGAGCATCCAAATTGGGATGGTTCAGCCTGGAGAAGGCTCCTTAAAGGGAGACCTTAGAGCAGCTCCAGTGCCTAAAGGGGCTGCAGGAAAGCTGGAGAGGGGCTTTGGACAAAGGCCTGTAGGGGCAGGCCAAGGGGAATGGCTTTAACCTGCCAGAGGGGAGACTGAGATGAGCTCTTAGGCAGCTCTTCCCTGTGAGCTCCACATGGAAGAACCCGCTCAGGCGGGCACAGGGAATGGATCCTCCAGAGCTGGCAGCCCCATGGTGCTGGAAGAGGGAAAGGACTTGCTGCTCTTCAGCATGAAATCCTGCTCAAGTTACAGACCTAGGAATAAAGCTTGACCTTCCAAGGATAACCAAGGAATTCTGCTGTAATTACATTGCTACCGGGAAGCAAATCAAGCCACATAGAATCAAACCACAGGCATTTTTAAACTCTCCTTTCATATATGTATACTTATTAATATAAAATAATACAGAAATCCTTTTTGTATAATATATATTTTGTGTAATCTTGTTTGGATAACAGTTTTCTTGCATCGCATGGCAGCAGTAGCAGCGTCACCAAATTGTGTTGTAGAGAAGCAACTAAATCATGTCTGGATGGAAGGCATGAAACCAAAAGGAAAAAGCCCCATTTCCATCATAGGGGAGAGCCAGACAAAGAGGTGAAGAAGAGATTTGCCATCAGTTACCTGTTGGGTTTTGGTGGTGGTGGTAGTCTGGACTTTTGAAAAGGAAAGCACACAAACACAAAGGAGAGAAAGCCACAAGCAGTAAATGGGTTTCATATAGCCCAAAAATCCCTACTAAAAAGCGAGGCCCTGGATCTTCCAGGCACAGGAAGATCTCCCGATCAGCTCTGAACCCCTGTACGACTGTTTCCTTACATTGCTCTATACCAAGGTCTCTGTGATTGTCTTGCAGCAGCGCTCAACTTCCTCCACAGTAAACATCTGTAACACTTCGGAGGTAACCAACTTCATTAAGTCACTATAAATGTGCAAAGGTCCAAATTACCTGGTATTGTTGCACTTCATCCTATGCTGAATTTAAGCAGGTGATGGACAAGGAAGAGCTTATCACAACATTTATATAAACAGCAACTCTCCTCGATAAAGAGCTATGAAAAGATGACACTTGAGCCAGCTGCTATAGAGCATCAGGCCAATGGTACCTGCCACTTTGACAGCAGGTCCGTCACTAGGCCTGTCCTATCAAGTGCAAGAAGTTAAGAAACATCTTTACTACTGCAAATAAGACACCTGAAGAGGCAGAACTTCTAATCTTTACAGAAAATGTTTAATTTTCCACATTTATACCCATGTTTTCCAGCTCACAACTGGAGAGAATAGTCTTTAACCTCCCAAAATAATTATTAGCTCCAGATCTTACAAACAGGGAGATGGAAAAACATGGATGGTGTGCCACATACACAGTCAGGGAAGGCACTAGAGCTGCATAACTGAGGCATATTCCCCTCATCCCACAGTGACTGGGTTGTGGAGGCAGAATGCTGGCTCCAGGCCATGTTCTGCAGCTGAGCAGCACAGGACAACAGCACAGCCCTTAGGACAAGGGGTTCTCCTTCTGCTTTTCTGCTGGCTCCGGTGTCTGCCTCTCCTGATTTTTCTTCTCCTGCATCTTCTCCAACACAGTTTGGAGACGCAGGTGTAACACAGAATCCCTGGTTTCAGCATCCTGATGATCCTGGTGTGCTACCTACAGGTGAAGAGAGAAACAGTCGCACAATGTTTCTGTTGAAGCGTGGCTGCTGAGAGTAATGAATGGTAACAGCCCAGCCCAAAACAAGTTGATAAAAGAGTTTTAATTCAAGCTTAGGTTGTTGTGAAGGGATAAAACAGTGTGACAGTGTCACCAGGGCAAGAAATATTAACTGAGACTGCTGACCTCAAGCTAAAAAGATGAACTAAAGTCAGTGACTCCCTTTTCATCTGCTCTGCAGCCAGTGCCCTTTAACCAGACCCTATTTCGGTCCTTTCAGCCTCTTTTACTGGGGAAACCAGTACAGACACTTGGCCCAGAGATCACTGGTGATGAGGAGGATGGAGAATGTATTACAAAGGAGAATAATGAATGAATTTTTAACAGTTTAATTTTGAACAGTTCTAAGCTATTTTTCAGGGTACTCAACTACAAGAAGAGCATTCTCAGAAGAAATGGCAATCGGTTACGACACGGTGAACTTCTACCCCTCACAGAGCAGCCATGCTCTACTCTGCCTCCTGTGCTGTTCTAGAAGCTTCTTCAGGTTGTTTTTTACCCTGTGTTACATTGAGGGTCACCTGACGTCTGCCTGAAGGAAGGAGGAACAAGCCTCCATGTGCCCAGGAGCCGGTCCTTCTCTTGTACACCCAAGCAAACAGAAAGCAGTAGCAGAACACTTTGGACAGCTCTTTTGGACAGTTATTTTCTTGCTACAAAGGTTCAGTGAACAACCCCAGACCACAGACCTCTCCTTCAATATCTTTAAAGAAAATGAAACAAAAATCCCCCAAAACCAAACCACAACCACCCAAACTGCAAGATTTAGGCAAGAAATTCCACTTTGGGACCAAGACTGAAGAACAAGCCCATCACAACCATCAGGCCTGTTTGGCTGAGAGCTCCATTCACACCAACTCAACATTAAGGGCCTGGAAATGAAGTTTCCTGACCCACTGACCAAATATATAACGAATAATACTAAATAACTCCGAATATTCAAGACTTACTTTATCCATCCCTCTTTTCTGCAGAAGTATCCCACTTGCTAAAAGGGCTTTTCCTGTTTCTTCAAACAATTTTTCCTCTTCAATTTTCCCTTCTTGCTTCAGTTCATTGTATTTCTCAACAAACCTGCATGTCAAGATTGTGCTTTTACTCTCACAATACCATTGTGATTCACTCACTTGGGGGGGGGAAAGGGAGAAGCTTCCGAAATGCTTCATTTATTCATAGATAAGCTTTACCTCTGGCAAGTAGATTTGTAGTTTGACTGTGTCAGGTCGAAAGGTCTTGGGCCACTGCCATAAACTCTGTAAAATCTCCTATTTGAAAAAAAGAACAGTTTAGTTTTTCAAATCATTTAAAAGTGATGTTTTGGAGTAAATAACACAGTGAATTCTGCAAGGCTGTAAGGAGGAGTATTCACGTAACCACTTCTTTTCCCATTAGCTATTATATTATGCAGAGATGCTTGTCCCAGCGCTCTTAATTGTTTTAATAATTCTACAATGGTTTGGGTTGGCTCCAATGGCTCCAACCCCTGCCATGGGCAGGGACACCCTCCCCTAGAGCAGCTTGCTCCAAGCCCGTGTCCAACCTGGCCTTGAACACTGCCAGGGCTGGGGCAGCCACAGCTTCTCTGGGCACCCTGTGCCTTTGGTACCTCCACCAGCGACTATAACCACAACGAAGAAAGGCACGAAGCCGTTCCTCCGCCATACAAACAAGCGGAGCACACGCAGCTGCGGGGCTGGTCACACCAGCGACGGGGCAGAGGAAGGTCTCCGGCGCTCTCCGGCACCCCTCGGCGGCCATGGGCGGGAGGGAACCGGCTCACTCACGCTCGCACTTCATCCTCGGGGTAGAAGATGGTGCGGATGACATCCTTCACCTTGCCGTAGCGCGGCCGCGGCACCTTGTACACCGGCTCCCTCAGCGGGGGGAAGGCGGAGTACACATCGAACCACAGCGGCTTCTTCACCACGCCGATGCGGAGCAGGTTCCGAGTCCTGCGGGACACAGCAGCTCAGGGTGGCCCGCACGCACCCGGCCCCTGCACCACCCTCCCGGGCACGCCGGGCCCCGCTCCCGCCCGCACCGGCTGAACACGCTCCCGGTCGTGTGCAGGCGGTTCCCCGCCATGGCGCCCAGGCCTCCCTTAGCAACGCGGCCGCCCTAGCAACGGCCGGGCCTCACACCCGGAAGTGGAAACGCGCCCTTCGCCGCCGCCAGGGCACGCAGCCAATAGCCGAAGCGCGGCGGGGGAAGGTGGCGCTCAGGCAGCGGCAGCCGATGGCCGAGCGTAGGCTCAGCGGGATTGTGCCCCCTCCCCTCTATTTAAAGGGCCAGCGCCGCCGCTCCCTGCGCTAGCGCGAGCGCGTGGATCCTGGTGGGGTTGAGGGGCACGGGGATGGGAGCCCCTTCTATAGGGCTTTGGGACATGGTCTCTGGTTCCCGGAGGAGCCGCTGGGGCTGTCCCGGCCGCTGCAGTGACCCAGGGCGGCTGTCCTGGGCCGGGACACGGTGCCGAAGGGAGGAGGAGCCGATGGCACCCGCGCTGGCCGGGGACGCATCGGGTGCTGCTGCCCCAGGGAAGTGGTTTGTCTCCATAGGCAGCAATGGTGTTCCCGAAAGCTGGAGCTCATCTTCTCCACTTTACATCTGCCGTCCCACAAGCGCCATTATGTCTCCATTGCAGCTTGGGTACCAGTGATGACATCGGGCACAAACCATCACCAGCAGCAGGACCATAGAATCATGGTATGGTTTGGAAAGGACCTTAACATCATCTATGTCCAGCTCCGTGCCCTGGCCACCTTTTGGTGTTGAGTCTCATCCCTATGGAGAGCACACAGTGGGATTTGCCACCATGGTTTGTACAAGCCCTATCTGAGGAGTTCATGGCCTGATCCTGCCCTGATCATGGCGCAGGAGGTGGCCCGCACAGAGCCCATCCTGTGTTCTTCACCTTGGTTTGTAAACCCATCTGCTCCATCCCGGCTCCCTGCGAGCCGCATTCCCCCATCCCGACGGGAGGATGCGCGGCAGCGAGCGGTGCGTGGTCACTAGGTGCAGCCCTTTCCTTAGGAATGAGCTGAGCAGGGAAACCACCGCATCCCTGCTCCCATCTCCCGGCCTCAGGAAGGGAAGGAAGGGGGCAGTACATTTCCATCGCAGCTCCTCGGTGCCAGCGTGAACGCCTCCAGCGTTCACCCTCATCCCACCTCGGGGCTTCAGCCCTGGGCTTCTTAATACAAGGGCTCGAAAGAGCCTTTCCCATAGAGCATCATTCAAAAGGCACTGCTGGGACCGCTCCAGGGCTGCATCCGAGCTGCTCAAAGGCCTCGGTCTTTCCAGCTCTTTGGAAAAGCCCTGGCAGGACGGCAGCAGCATCCAGGGCTCCTCCAGCATCCCGATGCTTTTGGCATTTAAGGCAGGAATGCTTTGACTTTTCCCAGCATCCCCCTCCGCAGGGAATGTTTTCAAGCCACGCGTGAGGATGGGGAGCTCTAAGCTGCTCCTGGACAGCGTGTGCAGGGAAAGACTCCGGCCTCATCCCTGGGAGTGAAGGGGATGCTCCACATGCACCTCAGCCCTGCCATTGCCATCCGGGGCTGCCCATGAAGCACCGTGGTGGGGAAATAACCCACCTCCTGCGAGCTATGGCCTGCACATGGCACAGGGAGATGAAGGAGTGGAGCAGTCCCCATGGTTCTTGCCTCTCTGGCAAGATGCTGCCTTGCTAAGGCTGCCCAGGTGGGTATTTGTCAATGCCAGCACAGCCCAGACAGGCCAAAAGCCCCCAGAATGAAGGGTTCGAGGTGGAGGTTTTGGGTGCTGGCTGGGGACGCACAGGCCAGCTCCTATAAGTGGGGTTTGAGGGATGCCTGCCCTTCCCTCACACCCGGCACAGACCCCCTCACCCCTGGGTCCTTGTGCTGCTTTTGAGCTTCCAAGGAGTTTCTCACCAGAAGTTCTCCCCCTCCAACCTGTTGCAAGGAATGTGAAAGGAAGAAGCCCAGCCCAGCACGGAGCAGGCAATTCCCCTCGGGAGCGATGCTGGGACCAGCCCCTCCGGGAGCAATTCCATCCAGCTCCACGCTCTCCATCCTTGCAGCACAGGGCTGGGGATGAATAACACCTATTGCAGAGCTAATTCATTATAACAACGTGTTTCCATCCCATCAGGAGACACTGAAGGAGCTGGGTTGCCCCTTGGCTTGTGCAAGAGCTGATGACACAGCTTACAGCAAACTCACACGGCCCCAAGGGGCTCCATACATTCGGAATGGAGCCACAGTGGTTTTCCCTTTCCGCTCTTCCCACATGCATTGCTGGCCATGGGCAAGCTGGGAGCTTCCACAAGGACTTGCGGGTGTCAGGAGGGACTCCTCATTCCAGCCTCTGTTCCCAGCAAAGCCCCTGGCATCAGACCTCGGCTGAAACTCCAGCATGGGGACAGTGGAGGTGATAGAGGAAGGAAAGAGATGCCCACAGCATCCCCAGTAGTGCCAGGGCTTTACCTGAATCCTGGGCTCTCCGTGAGCTCCCGGTGCTCTTCTTGCTCTCTCCCACTACAGAACTTGCTCCTGAATCGGGTGGAAGCTGGAAATGCCCCTGGATGGAGACAGGAGCTCACCAGTGGTGGGCATCCCACAGCACTCGCTTTCTCCAGATAATCACTGGATGCGAACTCAGCACCGTCAGGAGCAGGAGGACACGAGCCAGGGCACCTGCAGCCACGAGGGGCACAGCTAGAGCTGGGCTAGAGCTGGCACTTCCCTCCCCATCCTGACTTCTTTCTTTTCCCCCTGTAAAGAAACGGGAGCAGAAAAGCAAAACACACCTGAGCGTTTCAGAGTACAACGGGGCTTTATTTATATGAATTACTATGAAACATCCGTAAGAAAGAAATCACTTATGGAAATAAACTCTAAAATAGCAACACTCACAAACGTCACCCATTTCTGTTTTGTTTGAACCGTTTTGTATAGAAGTGATACAAACGTCACTGGGGATTGACCATCTTTATGTAAGAAACGCGTTTTGGCTTCCGAGCCAGTTCTAGTGGCCTTTCTGCTCATCAGACCTGATTATTTCCTGTGTAAAGGACATAAATCGCTCTTCGCCCTCCATTCAAATGAGGCTTTGTGCCTCCCAGATGCGTTGCAATGGCTACAAATGGAGTGACATCATTCAGAGAGGCTTTGCCTTGGGGACTGAAGGGTGAGTTGTTAGAGGGTGTTAGCAAAGACATCCCCGAGCCCCTGGGAGGCGCATGGGTTGGTGCTGGCACAGGAGCCTTCATGGTCAGACCCACTCAAGACAAGGCCAGGTTGGATGAGGCTTGGAGCAACCTGCTCTAGTGGAAGGCACCTCTGCCTGTGGCAGGGAATTAGAATGAGCTTTAAGGTCCCTTCCAACCCAAACCGATGGATCTATGGACACAAAACCTTTCCTGGCAGGGTACATGGAGCTCATCCAGGGGGGTTTGCACCCACCACGTGCATGGCACCTATCCCATCCCCACGCTCCAGCTCCCCAAACTGCCTTTCCTCTCCCTGTTCTCTCCCTAGGCTCCAGGTCCTGGGTACCATTGCAGGGAGCAGAGGATGGACACTGGGGATGTGCTCAGCCCCAAGCAAGAGCAGAGGCTGCCCCAGGGCTCCTCTCCACCACCAACCTCCAGCAGGGTTACAAAGCTACAACGCATCCCCTGACCCAGGACCCAGGAGAGCATTCACCACCAAGCACTCGCTGTGGTTACAGCCACGGGTTGGTCCCAGCAGCACTGACCTGTGACGTGATGTGAAACGCGGCTCTGCCCAGCGCCAGAGCTCACCGCGATCCTCTGCAGCCACAGCACCCATCCTGCAGTGAGGATGGGGAGCACAGCAAACCCAGTGGGCTCGGCAGCGCTGGAATCACCCAGGGATGCTGGAATCATTGGGATACAAGGGCTTTCCTCCCCGCACAACAACCTCCTCGTCTGGGAGAAGAGGAATTCCCTTCCCACCAGAGCCTGAGCTGCTGCCCGACTGCCTGTTGATGCTTCCTGCCTTCACGGAATCTTCGCTGGGAGTTAAGCCCTCGGTAGCTGAGAGGCGCTGGAACACTGACAAGCGGAGCCGGTTCCAAGCTTGATTTGCTTCCAAATATGCAGAAAAGCTGCTTTGGATCGGGAGGGAGCAACAGCAGCCTCCTATAGACCCCAGAGCCAGCGGAGGGGAGGGAAGGAGCCCCTCCTCTCCATCCACCAGTGTCAGGCTGGGAATAAAGTCCCATCCAGGGGCTAAGGAACCTTCTGTTCCCAGCTTCACACTTAGCCCCCGGCAGACAAGAGCCAGGCAGGGACATGCCCCTCCAGACACCCATCTTTGCCCTGCATGGTACAGCTCCAGCACTAGGCAGGCTTGGAGCCTGCACATGTCAAGGCAAGGCCAGTGTGGCTTGGGATGGCTCTGACCTGCTGCCTGGGCTCAAGGGATGTTCCTCAATCCTTCCTCCCAAAGAAAAGGAGAAGGCACCAACGCTGGGATGGGCTCAGTGGGGTGCGACTTGGGCTGCTTTGCTTTTAGGAACCCAAAGCTCGCTGGCATCCTGAGGTGCTTCAGCCCAGCGCATCCTGCCCTCACCCTTCGCACCCTGGGCTTGGGTCCAGGGACCAGGGAGAGGGTGAAGCACCCGCATCCCCACTGATCCCAGTGAGTGCATCGGCTGCACCACTCACAGGGAATGGAATCTTGGCGTCCACTTCAAAGGCGTGCGGGCTGGGGGGGGCGGTTCCAAAGGAGCCTGTTGGGAGCCGGCGCCTGCAATGTGGACTTTTGTTACCAAACCCTGCGGAGAGGCAGGGAAAACAGTTTCATGTGTGTTGGAGGGCTGGGTGCCTGCGTCTGCCGCCTTCGCAGCTCCCATCTCACAACAGTTGTGCTGCTTTGCAGGAGCCAGAAAGTGAAACAGGCACGTCTAGAGCCACCTCCTGCCTTTAGCAGTAAACAGATTCTGCTGATAAAGGAGAAGAAAATGTGCTGGCGGGAGCGATTCCTGCCTTTACGCTCGTCACTCATTACTTACACAGGGAAGGAATTTGTTTACATCATTATTTTTAGCCTGACAGCATCTCCGAAAGCTGCAATGATTCAGGCACCGCTTGCCAGCCCCACAGTGAAATCAGCCTGGGATGGGCGCAGGGAAGGATGCTCCTGCCACTGGGCCAGCCCCGGCCCTGCACCAAACCCAGCGATGCTCACAAGCCCTTGTGCAAACCCTCCGTGCCCAAACCACCACTGGCCTCAGCTTGGGCTCTGCGTCTTACCTATGGCAGGGGCATCCCTGGGGCCATGGGGCGCCCCGCCCGGCAGCCGGGATCACCACCAGCGGGATGCTCCTGATGGGATGTGTCCGGCTTTGGCAGTGGGGGTGACACCGGAGCAAAGTCCAGCCCTTGGTGCTGCCCCACCGGCACAAAGCGTCTGTAACTTCAAGGCAGTTTTAGCAATGCCGAAGGCAAAGGTTTAATTCCAAGTAAAACACCTAGGAAAAGAAGGCCTTTCCTTTTAGAAACAATTTATATCTCATCTGACTATCACCTGATCCGAATCTCCGCTCATTACTCCTAGCAAGAATAGACAACGGCTGTAGGTTCTCTCTCTCACGTGTTTTGTGTTGGTTTCTTCCTGTGTGCGCAGAGTAAGGTCACACCAGATCACTACAGAGATATGTTCAGGAGTGCTCCAGCCAAGCAGATCCCACATTGAATGCATCCTCGTTAGTACAACTGATCCCATTCCTCCTGCGCCGCCGCTCGCGCTGCTCCTCCCAAGCCCGAGCTCCGCTGGCTCCTCACAGCAGCTCCTGACCTGCTTTGATCCTCATTTTGATTCCTTTTTGGCTGATTTGCTACACAGAAGTTGTTTTCAAACCCCGGGTAAGAAAACTGTGCCTCAGCGCTTGTACTTCCGAGGAGAACAGCAGCAGAGGGGGAGCAGCCAAAACTCTGCGTGATTTGTTGGGTGTCTTTTGTTCCTTTTCCAGCCATCTTCTCCTGAAGCTTTGGGCACGTTCTGTGCCAGCACTAAACCCCACAGCCGGGACCTGCAGGGGAGGGATGGAGAGATGCTCAGCCTTAGCTGCACCATGGCCAGCATGCGGCTGGCACCAGCCACTTGTCCCCATGTGGACACGCTCTGGTCCCAACCCAGGGCAGCCAGGACAGATGGATGGATGGGACCGTTCACACACTCATCCCCAGGTGCCTCTCACCATTTACTGCCCTTCCTTCAGTGTCTCTTCCTCCTCCCGGAGCTGCTGCCTCCGCACTTGGAAGTCTTCATCTGAAAGGAAGAATCAGGATGGAGCTGTTGGGAGCCGCAACCGCTTCCATGCCAGCACACTGCTCAGCGCACTATGGTCCCAGCTCCAGCAATGAGGGACCTGGCCTCTCTCACCCAGACAGTTCCCAGCCACTGGGACATTGGGACTGCCAGACATGCCTGGGAACACTGGGAAGAGGTTTTAGCCCACAGGAGCAGATTTGCCAGGACTATAACTCAGCCCCAGGCTACACATCCCACAGGAGAGCCACATGGGACCAGGGGCGAGCCCATAGCACCGGTGGCCATGCTCCTGATGGGAATCTCCAGCAGAGCGATGGCGTGGGGCAGGAGAAGGCCTGGCACTGCAGGAGCCAGCACAGCACACACAGCTCCGTGTGCCACATCTGCCATTTCTTACCACATGAATGTCCTTCGACATCATCAAGAAGATTTGCTGTGGAAGCCGCTGTCCCCATCCTTTGCCCTGTGCTAAGGAAAACCAGGACATGGCCGTGGTACCACAACTGCCCTTCCCAGCACATGGCCCAGCCATGGGAGACAGCCAGAGGCTTTGGGTAGACCACAGCCATAGGGAGTTCCCATAAACACCCAAGTGTGGGCACTTCAACAGCCCCACACCCCCCCCCACAGCTCCCATTCCCTTTCAGGATACACCTGGTGCTTCAACAAGTGTTTTCTCTTCGACTTCCTCATCTTTGTCTTCTCGGAGAAGGCTCTGGCAAGTTCAAACAGCTTCTTGCGCGTGGCTGGGGGGAAGCAGACACGTGAGGGGCTCACCCAAAACCCTGCCCATAGATGCCACGGGTGATGGGGAGGAGATGGCCAGGGCCAGCGGTGGAGAGCAACCTGCACCCCTGCACCCTATGGTGATGCCCTGGGATTTCCCAAGAGCTTCCAGGCTTGGAGAGCCGGGTCCTGTGCCCAACAGGGACACATTGGTCCTTGGGGCAGGGGGTGCTGATGGTTTTACCCTTTCACTGGGATTTTCATGACCTTCTCTACCCACAACTGACCCACATAGCCCAGAGTCTCAACTGACTCATACAAGCTGCCCAAGCACCTCGGTCTGTTTTGTGATGGGAGAAGGGGGCTGTGACTTGCTAAGAGGAAAGGATTGGAAAAGGAAGAGTTAAGCAACTCCTTGGCTTGCTTTTATAGGATTCACACAAACCCTACCCAGCAATTCCTCCTGCATCCTTGACTTATGCCATAACCCACACCAGGGGCAGATGGAAAGTGGAGAACTGGGGCATCAAGGCCCAGGTCTCCTTCGCCCATCTGTGTCTGCGCACAGCCTTGGTGCGCAGCATGGGAGCTCCCTGCCACTGGTGAGGGCCAGGAGGGGAGCACCACACGATGGGGATGCAGCAGCCCAGGGCTGTAAAATGCAGTCCCAAATGAGGGACACACAGAGCAGGGAGCTCGGCTGATCACCCCTCAATGCTGCCGGCGCTTCTCCTGCTGCCTCATTCCCACCTGCCCTCCATCCCTGGCAGGATCCTGGTGCCAGCCCCCAAACCCACTCACATTTTCCCATGTGTTTCAGCTTGTCTCGGAATAAGGCATCGTCAGACACGGCGCCGCCGGCCTCGCTGGGCGCAGAGGGGGCTGCATCACCTGGAAGGCAAACATCTGGTCACTGCAGTGTGTGTGCAGCAAGGGGGATCCACAGGGATCACTGCCGTGACCCAGCTCCAGCTCTGCCACAAGCAGAGCTGAACAAGAGCAGGCAGGATGAGGGCACTGGCAGACCAGAGGCGGCTCTGGAAGGGGACCCTTGGTGGATGTAACCCAAGACCACAGGTCCGGGTGCCCCCGAAGCACCATGTGCCCAGCCAGAGCAATGCCACACTGCGCAGGGCCACTGATGGACACCAGCTCTAATGGTGACTCTGGATGGCTGCACCTCTCACTGAGGTCAATCAGGATTACCCAGGAACACTCATTACACCTCCCAGGCACAATCCCCCACTCCAGCCATGACCAGAGAGGGCTTTGACACCCCTGGGAACTGGATGCCAGCTCCCACCTGCAGGAATGGACAGAGGCAGGATGCAGGAGCACCTCCACATAGGGAGGGCAGCATCAGCCATCACTCATCAGCTCCCCTCCCATACAGGGCGATGACAGAAGGGAGGGATCAGCCAGTTTCCCTCCCCACAGCCACTTCAGAGGGCAGAGGGCTGGGAACACAGGAGCTGCAGGGCATCCTGCTGCTGAGAGGTGATGCTCAAATCCAACGCGGAAGTTACCTGATAACACGGAGGAGAAGCCGAAGTCGCTGCTGACGGCAGCACTGGACGACTTGCATCTTTTGGACTCATATTTCAATCGATCTGAAAAACAGAAAGCCCAGCACCCGCTCAGTCAGAGCCCCGAGGCAGCACACGCAGCTCGGATCTCCTTTCCCCTCGCAGCCCCCATGGCTGTGGAGGGCCAGGCTGGTGGCATTGCCAGGGAGGGGAAGACATCAGCAGCAGATGGGGAGGGCACAATGGCCAGGCTGGGCTTGGAGGGCATTTCCAAAGCTATTTGCTATGGATCTTTACAAGGGCACAGGGATACAACAAGGGAAAATGGCTTTAAGCTGACAGAGACTGAGATGAGCTCTTAGGCAGAAGCTCTTCCCTGGGAGGGTGCCCAGAGAAGCTGTGGCTGCCCCATCCCTGG
>WYDI02025789.1:0-11319 GCA_009867235.2 Psittacus erithacus | reverse complement strand
GCTCTAGTGGAAGGTGTCCCTGCCCGTGGCAGGGGTTGGAGCTGGAGGAGCTTTAAGCTCCCTCCCAACCCAAACCACTCTGGGATTCTATGACCCATCCAACCACATCCTCATGGGAACCATCCCATCCATGCAGCAGGACCAGCACACCGGCGGCTTGGATGCTGCACAAACACTGCGCATGGTGCTGTACAAACGAATTGTGAGGTATGAAAATAGTATTACTGTCCCTGCCAATGGCTCCCCAGGTATAACATTTCCAGGTGCTGACATGTATTTAGAAATGCACTAAAACCTCTCTTTAAAATAAAAGGAGCGAGCTCAAGAGGGTTTCAGAGCAGGGGCTAAACCACTCTGCAGCACACCAACCCTTGGGAAAAGCCATCAAATCCAAGATTAACGTTCACTTTAAAACCATAAACAGATTATACAGCTACTACTTCTCATTTGGAAATGCAGGGCCAAACTCAGCTCTGGATTAACTCCGCTGTTGAAACAGGAACTTTTCTGATGCATAATATCATTTTCAAAGGCTTTTTCCTAAGCGGCAGGCAGAGAGTTCAAGATAACTGTCCCTAAAATGGAATGTCATCCAGAAGAAGGTGCCAAGCACATTTCTTAGGGAAATAATCACATTCAAAGCCATTAGTGGAGCAGTCACCTCTGAAGGGCACCCAGGCTCTCCCCTGCCCCTGGCCATACGTGACAGCCATACCCCCAGTGCTCACCCAGCCTCAGCAGTCCCAACCTGCTCCAAGGGGCTTCCAGAGGCTGCCGAGAGCAAAACACACTTGAAAACCATGGAAAACTTGGGAGAAGGTTCACTTCCGTGGTGCTGGTCCATCCCCATTCCCATCCCCAGGGACAGCTCTGCCCTGGCTCAGCACCCAGAGGAATTGCTGTACCTCCAGAGGCTGGGGGATGATTCCTGCTCCATGGGCACGCTCTGCTCTTCCCCCCTGGAGTTCTGTAATCCTGGATGTATCTGCATCCAGATGCACTCAGCCCTGTGAGGGGCCCCATGCAAACAGCAGCACCAGACCAGACCCTGCCCCTCGGCCAAGTATGATGCCAGCGCCACTTCCCTGTGGCATTTGCTCATCCCACAGGACAGGATGCATGGAAGAACTGGGAAAATCATTGCTATGCATGAGGGGACGTTTCCAAACAGCACCAGAACGCCCCAGCTCGCTCCCTGCTCTCTAACAAAATGCATGTAACATCACTCAGCTGGGGACTGCCTCCATCCCTGCACATCCCAGGATCTGCTCCTGGTTTTGGGAGCCAGGCTCAGAGCAGCGCTGGGTGAGTGGAGCAGGAACAATCCCGACAGCCCTGCCCGGCTCCATTCACCGAGGACAAATAAATCTGCTGGAGTCAATTAATAAAACACAGCCTCTCAGTTCCTCCTCTGCCACCATGAGTCATTCCCAGCAAAGAGCCCGCATTGTTCACACCTCGGGTGCTGTACTTTAATTGCAATATTGCATGGCTGCTTTAGTCACATCTTCAATTGAGTTATAACACATTCACAGGGTACATACACTCCTTAAAACATCCGGCTACTCCACAGGGATGGGGAAAGAGCCTGAGCATCCAAGGGAAAACAGCTTATAGAGGGTACACTGCAAACACATGTATGATCCGAGTACGAGAGCTCCTGCAGAGAAGCGTTAGCTCAGCAATGCCACGGTAGCCCAGATAGTAAAATCAGCCCCCAAAATCAGGAAATGAGCTTGGAAATCCCTGGATCTATTTAAAAATCCCAAGATCTCTAAAGTAACCAGAAGCTCCTGTGGTTGGGGGGGTCTTTGCCTCCCAGCATTTGACCTTTGAGTCAAATATTTAAGTACATTATATATAGGTAAGGATATTTAAGGTCTTCCCTGTAACCAGGATGAAGGCCACTGCCACGCCAGGCATTGGCAAACCCCTGCAGCCCCCTGTCCCACTGGAGAGGGACCAGCTCCTCGGGATGCAAACACTGCCAGTGAGCGTGGGACAGCTCACTGACATCAGAGCCCATGCCCGATAGCGTGACTGAGCATCACACCAACTAACTGAAAGCTTCTGGTCAGAGGATGAACTAAATTAGGGACAGGACAACAGATTTGTGTGCCAAACAAGCTCTGTTGAACATCTGGCTTCAAACAACCCCGAGGGATCACGCTGCTGGGACCCTCCCAGCCCTGAGATACATCAGAGGCTGCTGTGAAGGGCTTTTTGGGCAAAACCGAGGCGCAGACCAGGGTGGTTTCACATGCCCCATGGGCAAACACCGCTGCAGGCAGAAGTGACAGCAAAGAAACACTCCAAATTCAGGCTTTTAAGCCCATTTCTTAAAGTCCAACTGCTAATCCAGAGAAATGCAAACCATTACACTGGCATGAGCTAAAATCCAGAGCAAACCAAATCACTGCATCAGCAGGAGTTAGTTTAAAAGATAACCCATTACTTGTATTTGCAGGATCTTTCCCAGTTCCTGCTTGCCTGCATCAGCATCTCCAGGTGAGCAGCGGGGAGCACAACAGGACCCCAGCCACCAGCATGGGGAAGGGGTTCAGCACGTTTCTGGCCCTTGTTTTTGTGAAGGGCTGGGAAGACGCCAGGAAAAGCAAAATCCTTTGGATTTCCCAAAAAGGAAAGCACAAAGCTGGTGTGTGCCTGCCAGCCCAGGCAGGAGCACAGGGCACGGGGGGTGCGGGCTGGGCTTCTCTTTGCCTCCTGCCCCCATTTGCAGAATTAGGCTGAGATGCCTCCTTTAGCTGTTTCCTAATCAACTTAAAATAGTTCTTGCTCTGCTGTCATGCAGAGAGGACCCTGAATGCTGTTATTCATTCATCCAGACCCGGGCACATGCGTAATCCTTCACCCTTCTGCTGCGCCCATCACAGGAGGAGCTTAAAGGCTTTGCAAGCTCCGAGTGCGTGTGTCCCCATCCCGAGGGTCACGGGCAGCAGCGAGGTGGGATCAGGGGCACTGGTGGGGCTGGCACTGCCCCTGTGCCCCCTATGAGTCCTGGGTAAAACCTTGCAGGGTGAGGGCAGTGCTTGACCCTGGCTCACCCTGGGGACATGGTGACAGCTCTGGATGAGCCACCTCCACATCCAGTGGCCGCGGCTGTCCCGGTGCTGACCTGCACCACAGTGACATCCCAGCACCAGGCTGGGGGCAGGCACAGAGCTACGGTGCTGCTGTAGCATCAAGCCTGCAGAAAGGCTGCCACATCCACACCAGCTTTTATCCAAGCAGAAAATGCCCATGTAGGTTTTGCCACCACCACGGAAGCAGGACGGCACAAGATGCTCTTGTGCACACATCTAGGGTTGCTTTCTCAGGCACCAGCACACCTTTGGGTCCAGCTCCTGCCTTCAGTTCACTGCTTAAAACACATTAAATAGGACCAAAAAGCTGTTCTCCAGGAGGAGGCTCACCCCTGCCAGCCCATGACTTTGCTCTGCTATGGACTTACACAATCCGGATCCACCCTCAACGGAGCTAGAGCCAAGAACAAGACCTCAGTGGCTGAGAAACCCTTAATGAGGCTCATCAGGGAGCTGATAAGATGTGCACAGCCTGGGGGAGCATGTGCTGCCTCCTGCCTCGACAAAGCTGCCTTCCTCCCATCCCTGGGAGCGGGGCATTCGGTACCTCACAGAGATGGACTTTTCACATCAAGGGATGGCCTGAAAGGCTTCATGTCAGTTCCAGCTGGGAGCAAGCACAGAGGAGGCTGCCTGCATCAGCCATCCGGGAATGGCACAGAGGAGCAGCTGGATAATGCCAGGGCTTGGTCGGACTGGTCATGTCATGCTGGAAACAGCAGTTGCTCAGCTCCGGGAGGAAGGCAACCCGATGGGAGCAGCCAGCAGCTGTAAACGCACGGGATCACCAGGGAAGAGCCTTGGCACCAAGTGCAAACGAGAATATTCCTTTCCCCAGCGTCTGCTGCAGCTCAGGCACCAGATGGGACTGCTCAAACATGGCTGAACCAGCCCCTTCTCCCCTGCTATTGCCATGCGGTGTCTGTAGATCATCCCTGCCAACACGCTGGAGAGGGGACCCCCTGCTTGCAGCCAGGATTGGGGGGAGACTCCATGGAATGCTTGCTCCCCACAGCCCAGCATCACCCGCTCCCCTGAGAGCACCCATCACCCCACAGCTGCAAGCCCAGGCCTGTAGTGACTTGCTGGGGGATGCTATGGAAGTGCAAGAGGAATTTCCATGCACAGGGATATCTGGAGACAAGGTCTGCCAGGGGAGGGAAGACAACACTAGGGACAGCTTTGGACAGAGCAGACCTGCCAAGCTCTGCCTGCAGCCAGGGATTGCTCAATCCAGGAAAGAGCAGCCCAGGAATGGGAATGCTGGGCAGCTGCAGGTGTGACTATAATTGGATTGAAACTGTGATGGAAAGTAAATAATGGGAACAGGAATCACAATAGCGTCCACCAGCAAAGTGAAAGGCACAGCACACGTTGAGGATGTGCAGGATGGGGTCTTACGGTGTCCCCACATCCCCCTTTCTGCCCGCCTCACGTCGGGATGTGTGTGCCCACCTCCCAGGAAAACTGCTCGCGAGCAAATCCTTTTTTCATGGAAACAAATATGCACCTGAGGATCCCCTTTAATACCTGTTCCATCACGCATTAAAATGGCTGGGTTTAAGCCCTTTACAAAGTAAAAAGCAATCAAGGGGCAGAGCAGAAGCCAGCCCTGTTTGAGAGCCTGTGCACCACGTACCTCTGCAGAATGAAATCCCCCTCTTGGCTCCCAGAGCAGCGTTTAGGACCAGAGGACAAGGGAGAGCCATGGAGCAGTCCTGGTCCTGACACTGGGCATTGGGCTCAAGCACTGATGGCTTCAGTGGGGAGCCTGCAGCCAGCCCTGCACTGTGAAATGCACAATAACCATGCTAAAGAGAAGTGCTGCTGCTGCTGCCTGGGGCACCCTCTGCTCACCGAGCCACAGCCATCGATGCCATCATCCCCTGGAGAGATTTATGAGGGCCCTTTGTGTGCTGACCAGATGTCAGTGCCCCACAGCACCCAGCAGGCTCCTAAACCAACACCACCCAGCTAAAACCTGTGGGGACACACTCAGCCAGAGCGGGAACCCCTTCTTCCCCTGGAGCAGCACCCACCTCAGTGCTAGGATGCAGCTCCTTGTGCCAAGTGAGGGCAGAGCCACCCCCTTGCCCTATGGCATTGTGTCGCGTTAATCTCTGGCTTTCACACCATTTTCCATGCTAGAATTACAGCCCCCCCCCCAAACGAAGCCTGGATTAATGAGGGAGCACTAGATCTTAATCAAAACATCGCCTGCCTTGCGAGGCTGCCTTGCGCTGGTTCCATTGAAGGCAATTTGATCGTGGTAGGACGACATTCCTAAAATAGTTGAGGGAATTCAAACATGAAATAAGGTTTCCAGGAAGGGATTAAGAGAAAAATAGGTCAAGCAAGTGTGAGTGATTAAAGTCACCCAGCATCCCTTTGTACGCTTTAACTGCATCCCTGTTGCACTCCATCTTGTATCAACGTGTCAGGAATTAGATGCAAGAGGCTGCCAAAAGCAGAGAGGCTGATAGGAGATTATTCCACGAGGTGGTTGAACATCAGCGACCTTTTCTCCTCGGGCTTTCAGTGCTGACATCAGAACACACACGTCTCAGCTGAAAAATCAGCTCAGAGCTTGTTTGGAATGATGAGGAGCAAGCGCTGCCTGGTGTGAAGAGGTGATAGCAGTATGGTCCGGGTACGAGCGCTGCCTCCATCCCATGGGAATGCCCTGCGCCCATCATCCCCCTGCCTCAGTTTACCCACTATCTGAAGCCTTGCACACTCACATCCCCGCAGCCATCATGAAAAGCCCTCACACCATATGTCACACAAACCCATCTCTAAACGCTTACCCCTTCTTCTCCTCCCTTTGTGCTCCAGCTGGGCACAAAAGCCCCAGGAAGCAGCAGGAAATGGAAGCAAACACAGGTTCCTGCAGGGACAAAGGTGTGCAGCTCTCTCCAGGCTGGAATCACATCAGGAGGAGTCATCCCCAGGCAATTTGGGGTTGGATCTGGTCAGTGAGCACCTAACAGGGAGTGAGCAAAAGCAAACCCAGGCCCCTGGTAATTAGAGCAGCTGATTCACAAATGCTCATTTGCCATTTTAGGTTAAGGGTCAAAGAAATTAAAGGATGGGAGGGGAAAAAGAGGGAAAGAGCCTGAGCAGAGGCAGCCCCTTTCCCTCCAGCTCTACTGGGAATGGAGTGGAATGGACTCCAGGGATTAGACCTGGTGGTGCAGAGCATCACTGCAGGATCTGGCCCTGTGCATCCTGCAGGAACAAGCAGGGACAGGCAGCACAAACCAAGACCAAGGCAGGCACCAAGTGCCACCCAACCACCAGCATCTCCTGCCACTGGGGTTATGGGACATCGCTTAATGTGTGAAGGCAAAAAAACCCCTGTTTGAGTCACCCAAGGCTCCATGGACCACATGGGCTCCTATGGAAACAAAATTAGTCATAAAACTGACTGACAATGAATTATTCACCAGGACAGGCCCTTGGCCATTACTGGCTGGTGAAGAGATCTCAGGGTGAGCACTGCTGCCTTCCCTCAGGGCACTAAACCACAGCCAAGGAGGAAGAGGAGGAGGAGCGTTCCACGCCATGTGCATGGTGAAACCCACCATGGACCCGCTGGGAAGGTCCTGGGGGACCCGCATGGGAAGGTCCTGCACCTCCATCACCACACCTGCAGCTCCTGGCGTCCCCAGGGAGAGGATGAGGGCAGCACAGGGGGAAATGAGGTTGATGCAGCGATGGGGAGATTGCGATGAGCAGACAGGAGTGTGGAAGAGCTGCAGGGGTCTGGAGCTGTCAACTTCCAGCCAGCCCTCCCAAGCAGGACCACTTGCTTCTCCCTCCTCCCCAGCCTCTTGCTCCATGGCACAGCAGTGATGCAGGGCATAAAGACAGTGAAAAGGCTCCTGCCTGATGCCCCCTTGACACACACCCACCCCACACAGTCACCCATCCCTCAGCATCCAGGATGCTGCTGCCGCACTGAAGGCAGGAGCTGCAACCCCGCTCACCCCGCTCATCCCACAGTGCCTCAACACCTCACTTACAAGTCGGGATCGCTGCAAACCAAGACCAAGAACCACGGAAGAAAGGAAGAAAGGGACTCATTAAGTTAGGAATGGAGGAGCTTTTTTTCCTTTGAGTCACTAAGCCAATGGCTGATGCAAGCCACACACCAAGGAGCCGCACTGAGGACAGGACGCTGCCATCCCCTCGCCGTCCCAGGACACAGCATCACACTGTAATTGTGCTGGTCTTTTGTCCTCCCTCACACCGGGTGACGTTGCTCAGCAGAGCAGAACCTGCTTGAAGCGCTGCACCTCGCCAAGGACAGGTATTCAGTTAACAACACCATGTGAGGCCCCTCCATAAGAACAGTCTCCTCCGTCCTCAGCTTACAGGGGAGAAGTGAGCCCTCGAAAGCTGAAACACTGAGTTCGCTCTGTTCCTTCTGCTCCGTCACAGCTCAGCACACTTCACACAGTAATGATGCAGGATGCTAACCTGGATTTGGAGCCAGACAGCGCTCAGATAAGCTCTCGGTCTCCTTTCAAGCTCAGCAGCAGTCTGCTCCTGCACCAGCACAGCCTTCAACAGGAGGGAAACCCAGAGCTCTGCTCACTGCCCCCTTCACCCGCTGGACACAGCAGGTGGGACACATTCTTCTTCGACATCCCACCTCACTTCTGTGGTGTTATTTAACAATTACTGATTAATAATTAACCCACGTAAACCCCATCTCCATCCTTTCCCAGCTGTTTTGCACTGGCCTGACCGTGGCCATTGCCAGGGAGCTCTGAGGATTCCATGAGCAACGCTTTAGGCTCCATCACCAGCATGCCTGTGTGCCTTCCCTGGGGAAGCCAGCAAGAGCAGGGATCGAAGAGCTGTCAGGCACAAGGAAGTAACAGCACTTCCAGGAGTCAGGAATCACTTCTCGGTGATAAAAGGAGGCTGGGGCTGGGGGAAAGCACCACCAAGGGGGATGCACATCCTGCATCACTTCAGCTGCTGGTAGGAAGTGACCCAAGGGCTGCAGCTTGAGCCATCAACAAACACCTGGTGTTAAGTATAGCCCTAGACTGGGCTCAGGTTGGTGTACAAAGGATCTGCCCTTCCCTACATGGATTATTGCTATGGTTGATGCCCTCCACATGCCAACCTCATATCCCCAGCTCCTGGTTACAGCTCCTCCAGCAGACAGGAAAGAAAACTTTACTGCTTCCTCCCAGGGCAGGGAATTGCACTGACCAGCATCCTCCCTTCCCCTCCATCCACTTCAGCCCCATTATCCCCACACACACTCCTCTGGGAACCCAAGGAAGGGCCAGAGTATCCATTGCTGATAAATGCCATCTAGAAATGAAGACCTGAAGCATTTGTGCTGCACCGAGTTATCTGTGGGTGGATTTTATCTCCCTTCCCATCATGGTGTGCTTTGGCAAGGAGGATCCCCACCAGCGAGCTGGCAGCCTGCCTTCCCTCTGCTCACTATCACCCCAAACCAAACAAGATAGAGGCAGCACCACCAGCGCTGGGGCCATGCCAGAGCCCTGACACGCACAACCGTGGCAGGAGGGGACAGTTCCTGCAGGGCTCTGAGCTGGGGTTTTAAGACACTTGTTTGTTTCTTCGTCACCGGGCAACAGAGAGGATGGAAAGAACTATCAATGTCACATTGTCACCTCTGAGTCACCACTGCTCCTCCCGCTGCCAAGACCCTGAGGCACCCCAAAAGCAGCTCTTGGTGCCCTGACACCTTCCCCATGCCACAGCTGGGGACACCGGTGGCACAAGGACAACTTTCCAAGCGCTGGGATTTGCATTTCCTAATGGCATCGGCGGGTTTCCTGCGGCAAGCGCCTGGCTCTGGTTTCCATGGCAGGTTTTGTGTGCACCCTGAGAACCGAGGGACACACAAAAGGGGCCACAATGGCCCTGCCACTCACACACATCAAAGGCGGGCGGACAGGGCGCTGCAGCCTGTGTCCTCCCCCCCAGCACCAGGGTGGACATGGAGGGACACCAGGGTTCCAGCACTGCTGGAGCAGTGGTGGGGATGCAATGGGGCTGCTTGCTGGATCTGAACCGTTGTCACCCGGAGGTGGAAGCCACCCCGTGCCCATCGGAAGCGGTGCAAGAGCCGGACCCAGATGTTCCCCCGTTCTCATTTCCTGTGTTTCCATCCAGCTGGGGGGGGGGTTCTTTCCTCTTCCATCCTCCCCGTGCCTGCCATGCCAGCGAGGATCCCTGCCCTGGCACAGCTCACACACTGCTGTGCCCATCCAGCTCCTGCGCTGGCCGCAGGGAACTACAGACCACACAAAGCAGCGACCAAGGAGGGGAAATCCTGGTCCCAGCACCATCAATCAGAGGCGAGGCTCCAGCCAACATCTCTCCACACCCTGGCCATGGTGACAGAGACGCTGCCACGCCGGCCACACCACAGGAGAAGAACCCATTACTGCCTCACACAGCCCCAAAGGGCTCTGTGCTCCTTACTTTATAGCTTACAATTATCACCATCATCGTTAACTCACGCTGCCCCAAAGCTTCCCAGCTCTGACCACAAGCACCCCGTGATGTTACGGCAGCAACCTCCTCCCTGCAGGTTCCACCCTGGGATTTCACGCTCATGGCACAGACACTGGACACGAATGACCTCCAGCTCCTCTCCCAGCAGTTCCCAAGTGCCAGCATCCACAGCACGCAGCATCCCTGTTATCTTCTCCCTCACAGAGGGTGTTTGTGGAGGCAGATAAGAACCAAGCACTCGCTATCATGCTGGGAAGCCCCGCTTGCTCTCATCAGCCTGGGGTGAAGGGGAACCACAGCACTGCCATGGGCAAAGCTGGCTCAGCCACGCCATGGATCCGGTCAGGGACAAGGCTGGGTGCTGGTGCACGGGTTACACATTGTTTTGTTCCGTTTTGTCTTAAAAAAAAGCTGCTTTTTAATAAAAAAGCCAAAACTTGCCTGAGAACTTCGGGCTGGGAAGAAGAGGGGGGACTTTAATGCGTGTTTTAAGTGCTTTTGGCAATCAGATGTTCCAGCACCAGGAATGGGCCGTGGACACTCATGGATCGGTGTGCGCAGCTCTGCTGGCATCGGGCACATCCTCACTGTAGCAGACCAAGGGTGGTCAAACACGGCAGGGAAGGCAAGGCCACAGGAGCAGGGTGCACGGTAACAGAGAGCAATGAGACAGGCAGAGCGAGCCGGCGACGGGCTGGGTCTCCTCTGCCATGAGAACGACCAAGAGCCTTCCTCTACCCCGCCACCAGCAGCAGCGTTCTCCCTTCCCAGAGGCGCAGGGCTCCCCGGGGACCTCACTGCCCCGATGCCAGGCTCCCCCCGGGCGCTTCCCCACTTCCCACATGCAGGAAAACCCTCCTGAAACGCCAGCGGAGCAGACGCGGCAGCCGCGTTGTTCAGAGATGACGGCGGAGGAGGCTCGGAGAGCCACAACTTCCCCCAGGCAAAACCCCCGCCGCAAACCTCGGAGGTCATCCCGGGATGGCGGCGTTCCCGCACGGATATCCGTCGCCCACGTTTGCTGTCAGAGGCAGCAGCAGGAGGAGGTGTGAGGAGGAGGTGCGACTCCGCTGCTGTTTAAAAAGTAATAGAAAGGAGCCCTCGCAGCCCGCCCGGGAGACAGCGCATGAGAGCACTGCCTGGAGCAGGGGCTCCCATAGGCACTGCCTGGAGCAGGGGCTCCCACAGGCTCCCAGACCCTTCTCCATCGGCGCAATCAGTGTCAATTCCAGGGCCGGCTGGGAGCAGCCTGCTGGGACAGTGCCCTCCATCCTTAACGGGGTCCACAGCGAACCCCGAGCGCAGGAGGTGACACCGAAGCCATGCACTGAGCTGTGCCCCAGCCCGGCCGGGGTGTGAAGCGCATCGTGAAAGCATTGCCACGGACCAGGGCAGAGGATGGCGATGCCGCCCTGCAGCAGGAAACCACCAAACCCCAGCCCTGCCCGCACGCCCCGCGCTCCGGAGGGGTTACACCGCTGCTGCCCCATGGCTGGTGGCCACATCCCGATCCCGGCCCCATGCAGGGACGAGGAGCCCGTACCCTGCGCCGGGCTCCAGCAGCACCCACACCCCCTTAACGGGCTCCCACCCCGCCGGTGCCCGCGGGCAGCGGGGCCTCTCGCCGGGCCGAGGGGCTGCTCCGGGGCAGCCGGGAGCAGCGGCGGGGCCAGGCCGCGGGGCTGCAGCCGCAACAGGCGCC
>WYDI02025788.1:0-47729 GCA_009867235.2 Psittacus erithacus | reverse complement strand
TGGTGTGTGTGTATATATATACACACACACCATATATGAATATTTAGCCTACTCCAGTGAAATATACAGTACATTGGGGTTTGATTGCTTGGAAGTATTAGGGCTGGTGTGAGCTGAAATGTTGCATCTGTAGCCAGGATTCATAAAGTTGATCCCTGAGAAAGATCTCACTGCAAGATAAAAACTGTGCATCAAAGGAAAAAAAAAGAAGGAGGTGAAAAATCATCAGGAAGAGAGGTGTTTCCGAAGTCAGCTTTTCATGGGAAGTGGCAAGAGCACAATGAGGTGCCAGCCTACCGCAAACTGAGCTCAGTGAGGAAAAGGAGAGGAAATGTCTAAAAGCAAGCTCCCCAAATTGCTGAACTGAACATGAGACTCTCTCTTTACTAAGAGATGGATAAGTTCACAGGGCACATCTAGACGGCTTTTTACTGAAGGTGAATTCTAACTTGTCAACATAACCCGGAGAAGTTTTGTTTGAAAGATTGCTACTCGGTTTTGCTTAACTTTCATGCATTTAGCAACCTTCTTGCTGCTGGCTGATCTGATTAGTGACAAAGGGTCTGAGAGTCAATAACAGACCCCAAGTCAATTATTTAATTGATTAATTAATTAATGGGTAAATGCTTCACTGCTGGCAGTGTTCAAGGCCAGGTTGGACAGAGCCTTGGGCTACATGGTCTAGTGTGAGGTGTCCCTGCCCATGGCAAGGGGTTGGAACTGGATGATTTTGAGGTCCTTTCCAACCCAAACCATTCTGTGATTCTGTGATTTCCTATGGAATCACAGATATTTTTACTCAGTTATGTATAACTGGTCTGTGGCATCAGCCATGTGCATCAATCACATCTCCATCTCAGGGGCTCAGTTGATAGCTGCCTCCCAGGTATTCTGTGCTGAACTGCTGAATCAAGTTTGCAAAGGGCAATGAAAGTGAGCATGAACAGTACTAATAGTAGGGGCTGCAATTTTACTGTCTCCTTAAGAGGAACAAAATGCCTCAGGGTAGGTAAAGTATTTCTCAGGGTGCTTTTCAGCCAGCATCTTTGCTTTGGAGCAGCCAGCATTGATCTGGAAACAGGCTGACCTTCAGAGTGGCTGCTCACTTGCAGCTCTCAATGGAAACTGTGGTTCATTGCTGATCAGACTATTTGTACTTAGGTGAGGAAAGATAGCGTTAGCTGGCTGGCATTAGGCTTCCCAACTTGAAAACACTGGCTGCTATTGTTGGCTTTCATGCCATCCTGCTGCAACCTGTGCACCCTTGTCCCATCTATTTCCGTGTTAAACCCCGTAAGGCAACTCTTAATTATTTTGGGATGTTCACAAACACTTTATATAGGTAAGTTTTGGGGGATAAGGTGTTGGGCAAAATCCCTTCTTCCAGCTAATTAGAAACTGCTAATCTTTTCAAGTTTCCTTAAGTAAGTTCCCTGTTTTCTTAGACTTGATCTACCTGTCACAGGATCTCCATTGCATATCTTCTTGTTTGCACTACAAATCCAAGATAAGCATCTTTACCAACTGTATATTTATACAGCATCAAACATGTTGGGCTAGTGATGCACTTAAAGCCTCCAGGTGCTACAGTGCTTGGGATGGTATATTATAATAGGGAGCTGCTCATTATCCCACAAGGCATCTTGTTTCAACCCACAACATAGAAAGACGTTCATTTAAAAGGTTCTATTTATTCAAATCAATCTGTCATGCCATGTTAATTAAGAATTAATTGATACTTATTTCTCTGAGGCGCCAGATCATCATGTTTTTTCCTGGATAACCCTTCAAGTTTGGCTCAAGATACTGCAGGAAGGATGAAATAGGCTCATCTTTGTGACTAGGGAAGGCATTATTTATTTATTTATGCATTCATTTGCTTGTGTATTTCTGCTGTCGAGTGCCTCAGTCTCCATAATCCTCTCCCCTCCCATAGTTTGCCAGAGGAGGAATTGGCAAAACAATAGGAAGGACGTAATTAACAACTTGGCTGTGGGGTGCACGGAGAGGTGGGCCTAGAAACCAGTATGAAATCAGAAGTTTAATATGGGAACTGTTTGTACATTGTCTGTCAATCATTTTTCCCCCCATTTATGAGTAAATTGCAGCTGCATTTCTTGGACGCCTCAGACTGTTTTTCTTTTGCTTTGCTGCAGAAAGCTATTTTCAGCCTTGGTTTTGTTCCTCCTGTTGTGACATGCAGGAGATGTGATCTCACACCCTCCAAAGAACTGATACACAACAGCAATGCCATAACAAATATCCCATCATTACTCTGTTTGGAAAGAAGAGGTAACTTCACAGCAGTGGAAACGCCTTTAGCTGCAGATGTGGAGTATCTCGGACAAATCTCCCCCTTAGGGATACTTATTGCTCATCTCCTTATAGGTTTAATAATACACAAAAATATCATAGCATCTTCCTTCTGAAAAACACGTGCTACTTGGAGTGCATTAATGACATAGGCTTAATCCACAGCCTGCACAGTGCAGTGCCTTGTACACATACCACCCACCTCCACAAACAGGTGCTCATCTAGATGTTCTAACACAGTTTTGCTGCTTTCAGGATCATATTGAGTTTCTTTCAGGGTTTCCTTATGGATCTCTGCAGGACCTCTCAACGTATATTATAGACAGATCTAACAGTGCCTCATGTGAGGCCATTGCAGCCGGTACCATAGAATCATAGAATCAACTAGGTTGGAAAAGACCTTTAAGATCATCAAGTCCAGCCATTACTGCAGGACTGTCAAATACATCACTAAACTATGCCACAAAGGGTCTCATCTGCACTCTTTGTGAACACTTCAGGGACGTTGATTCCAACAGTGCCCTGGGCAGCCTGTTCCAATGCCTGACCATCATTTCAGTGAAGGATTTTTCCTAATATGCTATGATTTCCATAGGGCCAATGCAACTCATATCAGAAGTAGTACAGCCACAGACAGTGACACCGGACAGTACAGATGCTGCAATGGCAGCTGCTGCAATCCTGTTCCCTCTCCATCGCTACACACTTTTCCCCCTTGCAGCAGATATGTAGCTCCTATTAGCACCGTAGCACTGTCCCAGAGTGAGTCCGAACCCCACTGTAACACAGCCAAAACTCCTTGACGCTCCTTGTTTTGCAGCTGTAATTGAGCAGCATGTGTCACCCTTATAGGCTCTGTGCAAGCCCTGGTTAGTCACCCACAGCCATGGTACAGAGCATTGATTTCATGCGGGAACTCTGCATCTCAGTTTACTTTGGCTCATATGTGCTAATGGTAAAGCTTTCAAAAGCTCTGGCTGTCCCAAGCTAGAATTGTTTTAATGTATGGACTCTAATTAGACTCTGACTGAGAGGGTGGGGAGGACAGTGGGAAGAGGTAGCAAAATTCACTTTGGGGCGCATAAGCATCGGTTTCCATTCCATAAGAAAGCATTAAATGCTTCTGTATGAAAAAAGCAGAGCTTTCTCGTCTGATTTCAATGCTAATTTTTCAACTGTGTATGACTGTATCCTTGATTCTGCTGCTGGGGACATTTGGGGTTTTGAGTGCTTTCTCTCTGGGGTTTCTCATGTGGCATATCACAAGGCAAAACAAATAGGAAGGTGAGTAGGGGCATTCATCTCTCATGCAACAGGATAACCCAAAACACAGAAGTATGGAAAAACAAATGAAAGTGAGTTATAGGATCTGTCTTCACCTGGTACAAGAAAGCACCCTTGAGTACTGCTGCTGCAAAACTGTTCAGCACGTGTTTAGCTCCTGTGAGGACTCCTATTAAATCCTAACATGAAGGGCAAGCTTAAATAAGGAAGGCAATTTAAACTACTCTTCAACAGGTGAGATCCTTCCCCTGACTCCGTTTTGTAATAACAGCATAGTGTTACCAGGGATGATAATGGACAATCATAAGCGTGGTGAGGTTTATGTGCCTTTGAAGCAGTCACCTTTTTCCCTGTGTTGCTAAATTAAGTCTAGTTTATTTTTCTGCTCTGGATGCCAAGCAGACATGACTCTTATCTGCTTTAGGCAAAGAGGCAAGTTCTTTGTTTTATCACATTTAACCTGTTAGCAGGAAAGGACAGTCTGACTCAGCTGAAAGTATAATCCTGAACACTTACTATTAGCAGTATATTAACCTAATGTGGCCTTGTTGGGAAAGAGAAGTGCATTAGATTTTAATATAGAGTTCAGCACCTCTGAGTTACCGCTCAGCTCAGAAAAAACCAAGTAACAGTACATTGCCTTGGCAAGGATCTTCCAAATGAAACAAGAAATACAAGTGCCTATGAGAACAGCAGCCCAAGAACAGCGAATCCAAAGGGTGAGAAACGTTTGTCTGCGCTGGACATCTGGCTCGAGGAGGTTTCTTTATCCCTGCATGATGGTAACCATTTGTTTTCTCCAGAGATTGCTAAATAGAAGGTGCGGATGTGTGCCTAAGGCATGCGTTGGGATCTACGGAGCGTTCAGTCCTTTTGGGAAAATAAGATATAGCTTGGCTACACTCATGCAGAGTTGCTGCCCTGTTCAAGGCACAATTCACCTGGAATC
This sequence comes from Psittacus erithacus, assembly GCA_009867235.2. NCBI lineage: Eukaryota > Metazoa > Chordata > Aves > Psittaciformes > Psittacidae > Psittacus > Psittacus erithacus. Next base: position 43,183 of record WYDI02025788.1, on the reverse strand, counting down.
CTCCATTTTCACTTTGCTAAGGAACTGGCACCCCTAAATGTAATTACAAGGCACTAAGGAGTCGTGTTCTGGCAGTCCTATCAAGGACAGAGCAGGAGAGTCTCCCTAAGATGCTTCTTCAACAGGCAAATGCCGACTATCCTGCTTATTTTATATAGGATCTTACTTCACCCATATTAGACCATGTGTAAAACTTGCTGCAGCTGTGCTGAGCAGTGCTCAGCTGCAGAATGTGCTCCGTGTGGTATTCCCACTTAGACCCAGCCACACCATGAAGGATACTGGCAGAATGTCCTGGCTCTCTATGTGTGCTCTGCAGTCACAGGCGGTGGCCTTGATGAGGTGAAAGGACTCTTTAGCACTTCTGCACACTTGCTTGCAAAGGAGGCCATCCATGACCCTGAGAGTCTGAGGACTGAGTTTCAAGCTGTCACTTATCTGGACAGAGCTTCTGAGTTTCACTTCATTTTCTTAATTCAATTGGGGGTATTTTTTTGCATTTTGATGGTGTGACGTTTGCCAGGGAAAACATTTGCAGCAATAAATCTCATCAAAATCTGAACCAAAATCTCATCTACTGCTTGACATTCATTTCCATCCTTTCTACCGCAGCTGTCTCCCTCCAGGTTTCATCTTTGCGCTGGGACTAAGGGATTTGCTCATTCTACTCCACCGCTCTCAGAGCAGCCACTGGATCTTACATGATGGGGGGCACAGAGGAAACCTTGTATTTTTATAGTTAAATGCAGTTGGCATCATTTCCGTGCTGTTTCCCCTTGTTTGAACCACTTCTGATCTCTTTAACCATAGCAAGCACACTCCACTATCAAAAGCTCCAAAAAGCCACAGAACAAATCCATTGAGAGGTGTACAAGCAGGACTGGTTTTCTTGTTTGCAACTGCCCTGCTTATTTAGAGAGTCTGCAGCAGCTTCCTCTGTTCCAGGAGGTTCTTGGACAGAGGACAGCGTCTTCCTTCCATTGCACTGGCCAGCAGTGGTAAAGGCACAAAGCATGTGTGCAATGCCAACAGCAATAGCACATATTCAGGGGCATTGTTTTCTGCTTGGGCAGGAGAATTATGTAGCTGTAGCATTGAGCCTGCCAGGGAAGAAAGCAGGAGATCAGCTGTGGGAGGTCAAAGAGCTGATGGCATCCTAAAAGCCATCCTAGCAGGCATGATTCCGTTAACTATTTTGCCAGTCACCTCCTGGGCTATAACGAAGGAGCACAACCAGCTGGTTGAAGGCAGTGATGCTGCCCCTCTGCTCTTGTGAGAGTACTGTGTGCAGTTCTGGTGTTCCCTAGATGATCGTAAGGTTCCTTCCAATGCAAACCATTCCATGATTCTGACTGGAATGAACTTTGGAAATGAACCCGACTGACAATGCTGAATGACTGAAGAAACCGCTGACAATGTTGTGGGGCGGCAGATAGGTGCCTCTAAGAGTATTCTGGTTTCTGCATTGGCACACTGGATTCTTCTCCACCAAGATATGTTAGCTGGACCTGACACATCTTGAAAAGAAAGCACCAAAATATGCAAAAGGAAAATAAAACCAGACTTTGTTTCCTTGCTTAATTTTATAAAACCTATAGTTGCATCCTGAGGGGAGTACTGAGGGGTACAACTAGGACATGTACTGCTTTGTGATGGCATGACTTGCTGAAGCGATAAAATGAGTGACGTTTCCTGACACATGCATATTCTTAGTAGCTGCTGATGAGACAGGATGAGTGGTAGTGCAAATGTTTGCTAACTTGGGGATAGCTTTTGATACGGAAGGTATGCAGAGCTATCTTTGAAGTCTTTAAAAGCCAGGCACATATGTAAATGGGATGAGCAGTGGATGTTCATTCTCCGAGGACACCTCAAAGATTGCGTCAGATCCCTCCCCCCCAGCAATACAAACCTAAGGGTGATGTAGAATTACAGAATCATAGACTGGTTTGGGTTGGAAAGCACCTTAAGATCATCCAGTTCCAACTCCCCTGCCATGAGCAGGGACACCTCACACTAAACCATGGCACCCAAGGCTCTATCCAACCTGGCCTTGAACACTGCCACAGGAATGTAATTGGAACCCTCTCCAAGTCATGGCCATCTTGGATTGCTGAAGGTCCATATGAATATAAAGGTTGCAGGAACTCATGTGCTGGCTTTGCTATATTCAGCAGCAGGATACGGATTTGGGAGCTGACCCTGGGCTCTAATTTGAAATGGGATCTTTTCATTTCCCTGCAGTGTTTTCCCATAGTCATGCCAGAGGAGCAGTGATGGAACTGTCAAGTTCCTGGCTTTCTGAGACAGCTTGGGCTTTCTGGGAAGACACCTGTGTCTCTTTTTGCTCTTCTTTGGCCATCTCATTGATTTTTCTAGGCTTGTATCCAAACTCCACGATTGCATCTTGAATCTTAGGTCAGTTACTCCCGGGTGAAAAGAAATGTATTTAGAAAACCACCCACAGACCCAGATCAAATGCTTTGGGAAAGCACTGCACTTTGGCTCACCAAAGCCTGTGCCACTCGTGCCTCCTTTAGTTTATTTATGACCTTTGCAAGAATTTTCATGAGAAAAGGTGGCAGCTCCCAGACTAATAACGCTTCTCAGCATCTCTCTGTTAGATGAGAATGCTAATAGCGAAAGAGAGATAATTGTGCTTTAATTGGGTTCTGCTTGTTCAAAGCAGGAGTAGGCAAGGGATGCCTTTTGGTTCCCATGGCCTTCTAGATAAGTTTCCACATAATGCCAATTAAGAGCAAAATAAGGAGTATGCAAAACAGATGACAACTGCTGCTCACCAGGAATTATTCTTTTGTGTCTAAAACAATGGGGCCTTCAACCAAGGGTGTGCTTTTTGCTGCTGTAGTTTCCCTTGATTCTTTGTTGCAGTTTGCAGAAGATTTGCTCTCGAATGGGTCCAGCCTAGGAAAGTTTAAGATGAATGTGAAACTGGGAGCCTTCCAATTATATCTCTGTGTCTGCGTGTGCACGCACATGCCAAAAGCAGAAAGGAAAGTCAAATGAAGTTATTGTTTTTCCTGCTACAAGTTATTCTTGTTTTGGTTTCATGTCAAAGGGAGCTATTGTGCGGGGGGAGGTGTCAAGGGGGGGGTTCTTCTCTTTTTTCTCCTTTTTTTTTTGCTTTCTCCTTGTTTGTTAGTTTTAAGGGTAATTATTCACCAGGGCCTTTTCAACTGTCAAACGCAACAAAAGGTAATCCGGCCTCTTCTCTTCCCTGTCCCCATGCCCCCCTTTCCCTCCAACAAAAGCAGCCTTTGTTGGGAAGGGTCATCATTTCACAGGGATCCTTCTTCGTCCCACAAGTTAGAAACGCTCTTCTACTTTATATCAAGGCGACCTCTCATGAATGCTGAGAGACTCGGGATGTTGGGGCTGATGCTCTGCCCTGGGTGATGTTACCCATGGACAATTGCCAACCTGACAAATTAGGCTCTTATAGACATTCTGAATGCTGTCTTTTCCTTCAAGCAGGATTTCAAACTTGCTACATGAGCCGGTTATCAATTTATCTACAATGCATGCACTGGCATGAATCAGTCTCCATCTAAAGGGGGGTCCTTAACCACTGGCTTGGCTTCACAGCTCCGTTTGACTGGGATTTGACTTTCTTCATGACTTGCAGCTCCTTGCTGTTGAGGAAGAGCATAGTGGAAAGGGAATTGTTCAATGCCAATGCATTTTGCAGACAGAATTATGCTTCTTATAAACAGATCAATATATGCCAGTCTCCAGCCTCATATAAATATTTGCCTAGATACTAAATTGATCTTGTCCTAGATTTGCCATAATTTAAGTCTACGAAGCTATAATCAGACTTCTTGATAATAAAAAGAACCCATCAGCAATTATACTCATTCACTTCCCCATATTCAAGGCTATTTCAACATTTCACTGAAAAACTCCTGTTTTCATTCAATTTTGCAGCGTGCAAATCAACACTGCACACCAGTTAATGATGGTGGAGAGCTTCGTGTGTGGCATTTTGAAGTTATTTCAGTGAGGAGACATAAGTGATTTCTGAGGGGCTTTTGTCTGATATGGAAACTGGGTTGTACTAAAAATACACCTAAAACCTTCTCTCAAAACTCAAGATGAGTTTTGTCCTGGTGGATTTGAATGTACTTTAACATTTCTGAGGGTTTCCAGGAGCCCAATTTAATGGACACAAATACATCTAAAACATGCTTCCATTATATATTTCTCATCACCATGATCACTTAGCATTTTCAGGGTGGAATTAGTTGTTAGTGTGAATTATGCCAAAGACTGTTTGCACTAAATGCTGAACTTTCCATCCCCACTTTTCTTCTATATAGATGAAATGGGCAGAAAAATGCATCTGTTAAGAAATGTTATTTCTACTTTGCAAGTGGGGAGTGTGGTCTGAAGAACTGTACTCTCGCAGTGTCCTAGAGGAAGCCTTTTAAGGAACTAAACTGAAGCATCCCAACATTCATTCAGATCCATGCTACAACAGGATAATTTTGTTTAGAGATTAGCAAAATAATTTTCACAATGAGCTTAGACAAATACTGGCATAGAAGGAAACTTCGTCCTTGCAGATATTAAAAACAGGTTTGGGCAAGGCCCTGAGCCACTTGATCTAGTTCCCCAATTAGACCCAGCTTCAGACTTGGTCTCTCTGTGTGCAGGAGGTGTGACTAGATGGCCTCCAAAGATTCTCTTCAACCTAAAGCACTCTATGATACTTTGAACTTTGGAAGTTCCTCTTCCTCTCAGCAGATATTTGTGTGTATACACATATAATCAGAACCCAAAGGAAGGCATACCTTAGTAAGCAATAATGGGAACATGTTTGTAGGCAGACTCAGGTAAGGGCATCAGATGACAAGTGTCATGGGTTATAAATCCCTCCACTGTCCCAGTGACTCTGTTCCTGGCCATAAGACAAAGCTTGGTGTCTTTATGGTGTTTGAAGATTGAAATTTCAGTTATTTGGAAGCATGGCATTTTCAAGGTTATCCCATTGTCATAGTTTAGCCCTGGTAGGCAGCTGACCCATACACAACCACTCACATTATGGTTACTTGGGTAGACAAGCATAGCACCATACCAGCAGCCATGGAAAGATTTAACTCTATCCCAGACAAAACCAATAAGGAAGCCACCATCAGTGGCTAGTTTTATATTATCCTGAGCTACACTTGGGTTCACGGGGCATATCCTAGAACCTGAAACATCTAACTTTATCCATGATTGTTTAACCAGCCTGAGAGTTCTTTACAAACAGATGTGTTAGACGATCCCCTGAGACCATCCCAATATCTCAACATGTGTGGTTGCACCCATTGTTGAAATGGACCTATATTGGGAGTGCTGTACAACACACCCTTAACAAAAATCACCCTTTTAAGTGAAGAACCACATGCACAAAAGAAAGCTTTAGGTAGGTCAGAACATCACGTAAATAATGAACAAATTTATAATTAAGTCAAGGAATAGCTTCAACACTTTCAATCCCATTAAAGATTCCTTGGGATTTTTATAACCAAACCAAATAAAGAGGTTTGATGCTTCATTTGAAATGCTCCATCCCTGGCAGTGGTCAAGGCCAGGTTTGACAGAGCCTTGGGTGACATGGTCTAGGTTGATATGTCCCTGCCCATGGCAGGGGGTTGGAACCGGATGATCTTAAGGTCCTTTCCAACCCAAACCATTCTGAGAGTCTATGAAATTCCTTCAAACTCCACTAAACCTTTACAGCCTTTCTTAATTCAGAAAAAATGTCTGTTAGAAAAGATTTTCCTCTGTAACCTGGCATTGTCACGCTATATAGATCGGACGCATGTTGTGTATGGCAGGGTGCACCTGTACTCACAGCCCTTGAGCACTGAGGCTTCAAGAGCCTGAAGCACCCAAACCCATTAGCAAACCAAGCGCATCGTGCTCCCCTGGAGGAAGGCAAATAGAATTAGACCTATTCTACAGATAAGAAAACTGAGGTCATTTTCCAGCTGGTGTCTGAAGTTAAGCACCTATCTCACCGCTTTCAAGTGTAAAATGATCTAACCACTGGCAGCCCCCACAGTTCTGGCTCTTTCCCTTCACTTCTGATACTCAGACATTCAGCTCCCACCGTCCCTTGCTCAGTCTCCAGTGGTGGCTGTCACAATATTTCAGGCTTAATCGTCAGGAGAGTGGAGGCCTCTGGTAATCATCAAAACGTGGTGGATGTGCAGCACCTTCTGAGGCCATTTAGTGCCTGGCTTTGCGCATAAGCTGAAGGTGACTTTTCTCTCAGGCTTGTCACCTGAATGTGCTGCAGATAAATGAGCTCTGGCCAGGAAAATAAGAACTGCAAGAGGGGTCTGGAAGGGTTTGCTTGCTTGGTTTCCAAAAGGCTTTGCAAACAGTTTTGCTGATAATGCGAACAAATTGGTATTTAGGGCCTGGACTCTAAATCAGGGAAAACACATGGAAAAACACCTAATAAGTAGCACTCGTTATCAGATTATCACTGGCTCCAGAGCATGTGGAGCAGAGTCATATTCTGTTTCTTTTATCAGTCTTTTATCAATAGCTGGAGCCAGCAGTGACATGTGGAGTTATCCCTAGGGATTAGTTGCCACCTCCTTATGGCTGATCATTAAAAATAAAACTAAAACCTCCTGACCATGTATTCCCATAGGAAAACCAAGTGAAATGACTTTGACTTCAGTTTCCAGCATGCTGAATACAGTCCAGAGCTGCTATCAGGGGTGAAGTAAGGAATTCTGCTCAGCGCTTAACAACTAGGGGTATCTGTACCGGTGCTGTGGGGACATGTGTGTGTCACATCACATCAGCACAGCCATCCTGCCCCATGTGTGCCTGAGTCCACTTTCTGTCGCTTGAGGGTCGGCTCCCAGCAGCCGTGCTGGCACCAGAGATTAGAAACTCAGCCGCACAATGGCAGGTGGAGGGCTTTATCCCTTACTGATGTGAAAGAACTACAATAAAATAAAGGCAGCTCCTTTCCAAGGGTTGCTCCCTTCATGGTCAGCAGCTGTCGGGGTGCAAAGGTGCAAGTGATAAGGGATTGTCATCCCTTGCATGGAGGGTGGTGTCTTCTTTCTCAGAGCAGCTGCATAGCCCTTGGGAACTGAGCAAGAGGAGTAGGGATGTAATGCATAGGAGAGCAATGCCAGGGCAGTCCTTTCCAGCAAAACTGCCCCTTGTTCTTTGCTTCATAGAATTTTTATAACCATTTCTTTTTCCATAGGACTTTAATACCCCTTTTCTGATTAGAAGCAGCAATGAATCTCCGTTTTCACAATACAGTAAAATAATGAATAGGAGAGTTACAGCTTGGAATCGCCCACTTAATCCTATTTGAGGCAGTGTTCATCTCACTTAAAACTCCTTAAGTGTGTCTTACAAATTTCAGAAAGGAAAAGACGTTTTTAATGGCCAGTTCTCACCTTCAGTGAACACATGAAACAGGGTGGCTAAACCGAGCACAGAAGCATAACTTTCTGTCTGATTCCTGTACATAAGGAGGGTCAAGAGAACTAGAAAGGGGCATCTGTTTCATGGGATGAATCCTCTTTCCTCCAGATATAAACACCTCCGGAGGAAGTTCATGGGTCTTAATGAGGAAAGCACCCTCAGGAGCTTCCATTCTGTCTGCACCAATTAAAGGGAATGGAGGAAAATCCAGGTCAAACCATCTTCTCACCTAGACACATCAGCCAGGTTGGATGAGATGAAGCTGAACCCTGCATTGCCCAAAGGCAATGCAACAATGCCATGGTGTCTTCATAGAATCAGCTAGGTTAGAAAAGACCCTGAAGTTCATCGAGTCCAACAGTTCTTTGCATTCCCCAAGACAGTCTGACACTGTGTAAGCTATTTACTGGGCAGCTACACAACTTACACTGTGTAGCTGCACAGCCAGCGCTGCAGCAATGCTGTCTCTTGGTCACCACATGGAAAAATGACTTAAAATTTACCTCAAGGCTTCTTGATGAGTGTTGCACATTGACTGATTGAAAAAAACCCTGTAAGTAAGCAAAGGCTAATGGGTGTATTAATCATAGCAAGAGAAACAACTTGAGAACATTAAGATAACAGCCCTATTTCAAATACAGAGAAGGTGAGATCAAAGATGACTTGTTATCCTTTCATGCCCATTGGCTTTAAGGGGGTATCATCCAAAGAGAGGAGAACTGGCGCAACTCGGTGTAGATTGTCTTAAAAAGGAGACTAAAAGCTAAGAGAAAAAGCAACAAAAATGCCATAAAGTGATGTTATGAAAACTTGTGCTTTTCTCATTGTGCTCTTTAAAAACACAGAGGAATTAAAGTCTTGTGTTTCATACATTTGTATGTGTAGTGGTTGCTCTGGAAGACAAATATAGATAACAACCATCTCACCCCACCTCATCTTTTCCCTTAGATTTTATTGCTCAGACCATGCCATATGGTACAAAATATCCCTTTGGTCAGTTGGGGTCAGCTGTCCTGGCTGTGTCCCTTCCCAGGACCTTTCCCACTTCCAGTCTACTGGAGAGGGGGAATGTTGGAGAGACAGCCTTGATGCTGCAGGGCACTGTGGAGCCAGATCATTGATGTGCTATCAATACCTTTTTAGCTACCAATACAAAGCAGAGCTGCTATGGGGAAAATTAACTCCATCTCAGCCAGACACAATAGTCACCCTGGACTTCACCTACAGTCCATGAAGGGAAAGAGAATTCCGCAGAGCTCTTTAGCTGATGTATTTTATATGTGTGCATTAGGATAAGATGAATTGCACCTGTGAAAACCATTTAGATACCTCTACTGCAGGCATTTTAATGGGGGTGGGAAATGTGCCCCCTCTTCATTATTTGAATTGAGGTCTGGTGTTATCATTGTGTCACATAGATTTGTGGGCTCTGCAGTCTGCCTTTCTTCTGTTGATTACGTATCTTCTAACCAAAATAAATACCAGTGCCCACCTTTGATGTCCATTTACATTAAAGAGTAAAGCTTCTGCCTTTGTTTTTTATCTTAGCAATTCTCTTTCTCCTCACAGGAAGCTCAGTGCTAACAATCAGCACCGTTCCTCATAAATTTAAGCCACATTGACTCCTATTTAGGTTTGAGGGAGTTCAGGTGATTGCTTGCTTCCCGTGGATGGGCTACGGGGAGGGCGAGCACTTGAGGAGCTGAAGGGTTTGAGGAACCCACATTTTGAGGGTCTGAACAAGAAGAGCTGCGAATATGCCAGCAAGCAGCCTATTTCCTCAGGAGGTGGGGGAGAGTTTTCCTGAAGAGTCGCCACTTCCAAACTATTTTCCTCTCCACAAGCCTTAAAAAGCAGCATTTTTAAATAGCACCGCACACCTCCTCTTCAGTTGGGAAGCTGCGATGCAGTGTGGGTAAGTGCTTTGGAGGAAGCATTGCCCTGAATCAGTGCTGAAGCTGCAGATAGTACTGAAGAAGCCTTAACTCCCAGTAACAAAACTGCTCTTTTTCTGTTGATCCCTGTGACCAGTCACAAAAGCAACACACATTAAGATTGCCAAAACTCCATGTTAAAAAAACACCCCTCATATAAATCCAACTTGCTGAGCTTCTGTAATTCCTTGTAGGTAGTGAAGATGGGATGTGAATTTAAACACCCATTTTGGGGAGTGACACAGAAGGATGGGTGCCAGAGTGGCTATAATGAGATGAACTGAGTAGCGTTGCAGGATTGTGTTTAAAGGGTAGGCTGAGTGTTGCATGTTGGGGCTGGATGCCAACTTAAGGATCCTTCTCCCCCAGTACAAGTTGAATACAAGTTCCGTATGGATATGATGCCCAATCCTCCACTCCTTGCTAGGAAGTGATTTAGGAAGATTTCTCCATGGGCTTTACTAGTGGATACTGCATATCTCCTCTACAGCCACAGCAGAAAATGTGGCAGACGAGACATGAACCCATGGGCCACATCCAAATCCAGGGCTATCTTGATCTAATACTCTACATCAATGTCAAGCCATAGCTTTGTAAAACGTTTACATATCCATATATCTATATGGAGTAGAGCCTTAAAAATACACATGCACACCAAAAAACACAAACCTTTTTGGCATTTATACAGATAAGGCCATTTTTATTGGCAAATATTTGGCTTGGCACCGATTCAGCGTGTACTAATAGCTTAATAATTTTGGCAGACACACCGATGAAAAATGTTACTGAACCAGACCCAATTATGTGTATAAAATGTAAACAGTTGTGTCTGCTGGGGATAACTGCAGCATGTTGTCAAGCCACGGCTGTAAATTACATATGGTAGATGGCTCTAAATTTGGTTTTGACAAACGACCGTCTGATGAGGTTGTTTCAGGGCCGCCCAACTGATGGAAGGACATTATCAGCACAGCAGAATACCAGCACGGCTTTTGTTTCAGCTCTTGGTCCAGCTTTCCAAACTTTGGCAGCACTGGCCTAAGTTTTGGGCTGGTTTTCTGTTGCAAAGCCACCACAATATCCTGATGCTGAAGTTATAAAGAGTGAATTCCCAACAATTATTTCTCCTCCATAGCAGCCATCAGTGGAATAGCTATTTAGGCTGTATCATATTTTGGAAAAATTCCTCTGGCACTGGCAAAAGCTGAAGTGTAATAGCAAAGCTTTGAAAGCACAACAAAACCTTTTCTTAGGGTTTTACTAAGCTGGAGATATACATACATACATATATATATATGTATGCCATTGAAGCTACCATCCAACCCTCATAACTGAAAAGCGGGTTTGGAACAGGTTAAAAATGCTTTCAGGATGAATTTGAGTTAAGCCTGGGCTGCAATTAAAGCATCGCCATGCCAAAGGCAGGGGGAGTGAGCACTGGAGGAAGAGGAAGAAATAATGAAGCTTTTCAGAACATGGCAGTGAGGAGACCCCTCCAGTCCAGCACCTGATGCAACCACCGAGCACACCCTCCCACCAGCCTAAATTAGAGTAACACTGCCATACAGCAGGCTCCTGCTATGAGCAGGCAGGGAGGGAAAGGTCTTTAGAAGTGCCTTTCCTTATGCATTCAGGTAGAAGAGTGTAAAGCAAATAGAGAAGCCGAAGGGTAGCACGCAGGAGCGTGACTTTGCATTCCTTTGGCACCCGCTGCCACGTCGCTCAAGGAGAGCGCAGCAAATGAGCTGCTGAAGGATGCAGAACGCTCTGCTCCAGCATCAGTGGGGAAAGGAAGTTGGAGCAGCAGACGTTTGGAGTGTAGCCCACCACCCATCACTGCCCTTTATCAGACTTTTCCAGAGAGCCCATAAACACGCACACTTCAATCAGTGGCATGTTATAAATATGGGTGAGTAACGGCATCACGATGGAAAAGAAAACAGGCTGTGATTTATCAGCACCTTTCTGTGATCATCATATTCTTTTAGAAGCAAGTAGTTCTTAGCAGGGCTTGGTTAAGCTTCATACGAGTAAGCTTAATTTTTAAATAACAATGGATAATTTGTTCAGTAATTCCTAAAATCACATTTTCACTGAAAACTCCCCAGCTTTGGAAGTCAATTTAGTCCCACAGCAAAATTGCATGAGTTGTTTTTTCAGGTATCCATTGACATAGGTAGAGAAAGCAAAGGAGAATTATTGGTACAGTTAACTGGAAAATATGTTTCTGGTATTGATCCAATTGGATCTCTATTTGTATCTAATTATACACTTTGTAAAATACATCTGTAATAAGGAAAGAAAATTGAATGTGGAATAATAATTATATGGCACAGAAAATATGGAATTGGCTCACTTTTTGTGGAGTTCAATGTGGTTTTGGCCAGATGAGATAAGAAAACATAAATAAAGTTATAGGTTTGAAAAAACATGGCTCAACTCTTCGAGGGTTACTGATACAGAATGAGTAATTGCGATAGGGCATGGTTAAACTTCAAGCAGAAATTCATTGGAGAAAGTAGGACTGAAAGCAAAAATCTTCAAAGATAGGAAGTTGTTTGGTTAGTGAGGTTAGCTTTGGTGCAGTCTTCCTCCCCGTCCATGAAATGACATTTAATGACTTCCAATGTGCTTTAAATGCACATCTTTCTTGCCTTGATGCTTCTGCTTCTGAACAAGGGTAATGCAAAATGAAAAGTAATGATACTACAGGACTTTCCTGAGGTCACACTCTCTGTTTGCTCCTGCATTCTGAATCTTTACTACACTGGCCAAGAAATCAACTCCAGATGATAAGAACATAGGGCAGGACTCCTGAATCTGATTGACTTTGTCAGCTTTGGAACCGATGGGAACTCTTTGAGCATCCTCAGTGCTCAGCCAGCGTGTGGAGCAGGAAACTGGGCAGTCGTTGTAGCTGAAGACTACATCTTCATCCAAAGAGGGATGCAGAACTGTCTTGAGTATTGCACAGCCTGCATGCAGAGCTGGCATCTGAAGCAGGTATCCTAGGGGATCCTTGTCACAGTGGGATTTCAGTCAGACAGAAAGACCACGTCCATCTGCAGGTGCCTTCTTGTCATTTACAGAAACCTGAAATTTGGAGTGTGGTAGTTTGAGATTTTACATCTTGGGGATAAGAGAAAGTATTTTTTAAAGCCAAATAATAACTTCTGGTGTATCCTCATCAGTCATGGCTAGCACCATCCTGGGACATGCACTGTTTCCTCTATTCTATCCCAGAGGGGCAAAGTTTCTATTCCCATTCACAATGGAGAATTGCTCAAATGAGCAGGAGTTAAAAAATCCTACATGGTACCAAATCTCATTGATTACAACATGGATTGCCCTGGCTGGACCAGAGCTATGTGTAACTGTCAGCAGGGAGACAGGGAAGGGAAGAAGACAGTATCACCATAATCACTTTCAACCGCTACTTCAGCTGTCAGTGATAAATAGAGTTTATTTGGATAATCCTTGGAGTCTTGACTAGATTGAATCTTGGATTTCTTTGTCACTCCGGTTATCTCACCATATCTCTTCTAGCTTTGCAGAATGGGCTTCACATAAATACTAGTTGGGTTTTTTTAACTGTTCTTATGGGAACATAGGGAAGTCATCCTCATGGTTTCAGTTGTCTTGTTATCCACACCTTCAAAACTTTGCAGCTTCCTTGTCCATTCCTTTAATTTCTCTTTCCCTGCACAATTCCCATCTTTTTTCCTATTGTCCAACCTTCATTTCCAGTGCTAACTCACTCTAAATTTAGACCTCCATTTCCACTGGGCAGGCACCTTTTCATCCCTGGTACTTTTATGCATTTATATGGAGCTATAGGTTCTTGAGGAGACATCCTTTAAAAGGCAAGAAAACCGTCAATATTCTTAAATTGTTGAACTAGATTATTGTATTTTTACCAGGTAACAACAACGCTGGAGCTTAGAAACCCTGAGAAAGCTGCTTTAACACCAAAATATGAGCAGATGTACTTCAATTTAACACATGCAAGCAATTTATATTCTGGTTTAGTTTTATTGTTGAGTAGGACCAGCTGAGGTTTACTGGATACTTGCTTTAATATTAAATATAATGCTTATCTATCTATAGGTAGGAATAAAATACAGATATAAGGAGGAAAATCAAGTAGAGAAAGGTATTTGAAGTAATAAGCTTCACTTGTACTTTGAAGATAACCTAATTAATTTCTCTAGGTCTTATACATGATATAATCATAGTATTTGTTATTTTCCGGCCTATATTGTATTATAGTAGCATATTAAGTGCATTCCTTTCCATCTTTGCCATCAGGGCAAATTCTGGTGGTTAAAACCTGCTAGACTGAACCATTTAAATGGGGAACAGTGGCAAAGTCCATCAGGGATTTGCAAACACGTGATGGGTATCTGGTTGCACAGTGACCCGATAACACAATGCAAACATCACTAGAGTGACCATCAGCAAGGATCATTTACAACAAGGCTGAATGCTGTCCCTTTGAAGAAGCTGGTATTTTTGACTAGACCTATAGCCATAAGGTCTGTTGTTCTACATGTATTATAGTGACTTTGAGAGAGATTTCTAACTGTTGTTGACCTGTCATAGTTTGTAGGCGAGAAGGTTTATAAGTAAAAAAGAAATGGATAGAGATGGGAATTTTGTGCCAAACATAGGGAAAAATCTTTTTAACAGAAGGATGCTTATGGCTCTTCAAAGTTCACAAACCCCAGACAATTTTAGTGAGACTTTAATCCTCATCTGGAAAAGAACAAAAATCACACATCCAATAAGCTGCACGTAACTGAGGTTGTATCAGTAGAGAGCTGACTGAGGAATCACAGATCTACCCATATCTTCACCCATCATACTCAAAAGCACCTCTAATTATAAACATTTCAAACCTAAGTCTGGCTTCAGCTGCCTGTTTCATGATGAGGTTATTGTTCTGCTTAAAGTTCCTGCTGAAGTCAGTGGGAATGTTTGCTAAAAACCTACAAATATGCATTACAGTTGCCCCAAAGCCTGGACATGCTCAGCACTGTCCAAACTTAGATCTGGCCTTGGAGAATACATAAGATAAGTAGGAAGAGGTTTGCATTCAGAAATGAAGGCTGTGCAAGGCTGCAGACAGGAGCACCCCAGGGGGAAAAGTAAATCCTCTGGGCTCTTCTTAAGTTTGCAGTGCGTTGCTCATTAACTGCATTAACTGACTGACTGCAGATTGCAGCTTTAGCAGAGCAGGTTGATGTGCCAGGGATGCTGAGTCTTCCAGATTAGGGATTGGGAAAGGATTTTCCTTGGGCGATATTAGCAGGGATGACAAAGCTTTTCTGAGGGATGGTGGTCCACTGAGCCATATTCACAAGATATTTCCCACCCTTACAGGGGATTTACAGCACTGGCCATGCCCTCAGCCTGCCCTGGTTTTTATTTGTGGCCCAGTGTAGATTTTACCTCTTGTGGTTATACGTACTAAAGGTCTTTGCATTGTTATACTGCCTGGAGGAGTGATTTATGACTTGTGCTTGGTGTGTGCGAGTGGATGTTGTGTGGGCAAGGGCTTGGCTTTGTTGCTGAGTAACTCAGTGTTTGCATTAGGAGCCTTCCTGCCAAATCAGGCATCTTCAGGGTGGGGTTGCTGCATCTGATGTGGGTTATGCTGATCCCTGGGGGAAAGACGGATACATCAACCGAGTGCCTTAATTTAGGTGGGTTTTAGCATTTGATATAATTGCCTGTGACTGTAGGGGTGTAGACATGAAGGCAGTCCCTTCTGGTATTCAGGGTGATAATGATGACCTAGGAATGGTGCTGTAGCTCCTTTTTACCCAGTTCTTTCTGCGTCTGCTGGAGAAACAATAGAATATGGAGTTTTAGCTCTCTCATGAGCTTAACCAATTACTGTTTTCCTTCAAGCTATATAAATTGTGTGCATTTAATATTTAGTTATCTCCAGACTGTTTACACTAATTTTCATTTATACAATGCGTCTAGTAACAGAAGTGCAGTGCATTTCTCTTTCTTTTTCCTCTTTTGAATGAAAGCCTTGAGGGAAGCCTGCAGTTTTTGATCGTGCTCCACTTTGATGTAAGTAAATGTTTAAGTTATGCTCTGGCAGAACGTCTGAGACTCATGTTCATGAATGATGCAGGATATGTCCTTCTTCCTTGTCGCCTCTATTTATAGCCACGACTGTTTTTACTTGCCATGCAGTCATGAGAGAGAAGGTGAGAAGGAAGCAACC
The DNA here is from genome assembly GCA_009867235.2 of Psittacus erithacus. Lineage (NCBI taxonomy): Eukaryota > Metazoa > Chordata > Aves > Psittaciformes > Psittacidae > Psittacus > Psittacus erithacus. Next base: position 27,535 of record WYDI02025788.1, on the reverse strand, counting down.
ACAAGCCCTTTGTCTAAGCACAGCTAAGTTTGTTCTTGTGCTTTTGCTGTATTTTCTGTTCTTCCATGCTGTGTTTCATCCATCTATAGACCAGATAAAGGTCCTTTCCCAGCCCTGGGCTCCCGGGACCCAAATCTCTACTGCTCTGTATTCCACAGGATGGTGTACTCTGCAGTGATGTGGCTGCAAAGTGCTGCCAGAGGAAAACAATGAACCTATTTCTGTGCTCCCTTACGGCGCGTTTGCTCTCCTGACCTATGTGTTGCTGCTGGTTTTGCCAGGGTGCGAATCCAAACCAGCCTACATCTATACACAGAACAGAGCAGATCACAAATTCTGTTCTCCTCCAGCATGGCTTTTTGTGTTTGGCTTTTCCCTTTCAGAGCTGCTTTTTGTCCTGTTAGCAACGCAAGGCTGTGTTTGGATCAGAATGGTCTGCAGCGTTCAGGGCTGGGATGTTGTGATAAGATTGCACAAGGTGCTAGCAATGGGCAGTCATTCTCCAGGGAAAGATGCGCAGCTGTGAGCTGCTGCAGGATAGCAGGAAAGGAGGCAGGATTGCTTTCAAGGCGTGCATCTTTGGTGCGTTCACTGCCTTGTTTTTCCAGCATTTGATGGTAAAGCTTCCACTTAGCTCCCAAGGGGAATGACAACTGCCTATCCCTGGCAGAAGCCATGACTATAGTAGTGTACTTGTAGGGAATTAGCTCCAATGCAACTGGCTCTTTCATCAAATAAATCTTCTGCTTTTCTATACCTTCCTGCTATTCAATATTGCTATAAATGTCTGCACTGATTGGTATATTGGACCCTAGGAGTCTGGGATCGGGCCAAGAGATACCTTTAGAAAGGATGATACAAAATCACAAAAGGAGACAGAATGGTTGTGCTCAGTTCACACTCAACAGTTAGCTCCTCTAATCAAGACAGAAAGAGGTGGAGTTGGATACAGCCACAACACGGCTTTTTCTTCAGGATAAGAACAGTAGAAAGTGAACGCTGAACATAGATGGTGTTTTCAGGGACACAATAGCAAGATCCCAGAAAATGTGGCAATTAGAGGCCTAATTAAAAACAAGTGACTCAGAAATGCAAGTTAGAGACAAAACCAACAATTAAGTTGTATGTAACAGAACAAAAGCTTCACAAACCCTGCAGAGCTTGTTTTGCCAGGATGCTGTCCTTTTTCTCCAAAGGAGCGATCAGATCTGTGCCTGGAGTTTCTAAGTGGATTTGTTTTCCATCTACTTCATATTTCACCATTTCCCCTGCCTTTCTTTTTTTGCTTTGGGAATCTGGAGTTCACTAAAGCCAGTGCTCAGATCTCATTCTGTGGCCAGGGAAACAGCATCTCAGATGGATGGGAACTGGAAAGAGCCTCAGCATCTTGATGTCTCAGCCAATTTTAGGCTTCTCCTTCAGGGGAGATCCAGCTGCTACAATGTTTTGCAGTCTCACATCTTGGGAATTTGCTGTGCTAAAAACCCACACACAGCTCCTGAGTACAGTGCATTCACTTTGTCGCCTGTGGTTTAGTACTCTGCATGGTAGTTTGACATTTGAAGTAAGTCTCTCACTTATCATATTTCCAAATACAAATGTATGGCCTGACTTACAGCTTCCCAAGCTTTTGGAGGTTGTCCTTCATTGAAATGGAACTGTTTAACCCTTATTGAAACGGAACTGTTTAACCCTTATTGAAACTTTCTGTGACTAATTTCTGACCCTCATCTCTGTGGATTGTATCCCTACCTTTTTTCTCCCCCCACACACATTTATTTTTGTGTTGTTCTTCAAACCTGGGGAAGTTCTTATCCACTTCATTATTGCTACTTGGGTATAGTTTAAACAGACTGTTCCCATGTCAGCGAGCAGCAGTTAGAGTGATATTTATATAGCGTGCACTATTAAATATTGGCAAATAAACAGTACCCGTCCTCTATTGATTTGCACAAGGTCAAACATCAGGGCAGTGGTAGAGTGTAATAGGTCACTTATACCTGGGTGCCCATCTTTGAAACCCTTTCTCAAAGCTCTGGTTGGCAAGTTAAGCTAGGTAATGAAAGAATATATAAAAACATATACTGAGTCAGGGAAAGGATTTAAATAGGGACTTCTTTAGGAAGAGCTAATGGCAGGGGAAGAATAAAAACAGGCTTCAGGAAGGTCCAAAAAGCAGATCTTGGGTTTCAGAAGTGGGGTTGTTACATTGCAAAAAAGTGGTGCTGATAGTGTATTGCTCCTTTAAAGAAATAGCACAAAGAAGTTATTTCATATCTACTACTATGGGACTTGCTATTTAAGATGCTGTTCAGTGAGCCAGCCCACTAGACAACATAAAGATCAGACCCTCGTTTCCCCTTTCTTCTTCTTCTTCATTTCTTTTCCAAAAGGCAATATTGATGAGTGCTCATCAAGAAATAATAGAGAGCAGAAGCCAAAAGACACAGGCTTCCCAGCAAGCCTTTGAGCCTTGACCACCTCTGAGATTTGTGTCTCCATGTTGCAGCTCTGAGTTACCTGCTGTGTTTGCCCTCCCCTCTCCCTTGCAATGAACAAAATACAACAAGAAAAATGGGTGAAGAGAAGAAACCATGTGGGGAGACAGAGGGAGAACGTTACATGGGCGCTAGAGACATCGAGGCTGTGCATATATGTCTGTGAAACACAGCTCTCCAAGCCTTGCCATCGTAGCTGCCGCAGCACAAGTGTACTCAACAGGGTTCTACTTGAGTTTCAGTTAATATAATTTCAGAAGCACTTTAAAGGGCTGAGGCCCATTGGAAATAAATCCGAAGTCACCCAATGGACTGATTTTTTTTCTTCCACTAGCTTCCACTTAAAAACTGTTATAGACAAACATCCACTAACAGGGGGCCAGACCCTGTTCCCATTTACGTTGGCGGTATGAATGCCACACCAGTAAATAGCATTAAAATATTCAAGAGTGACGCTCAGAGAAGTAGATAGCAAAGGGGTTTATTGCTTTTCATTTTCTCATACACGTTTGGGTTTCCTTAGCTTATGGATTCATTGCAGTAAAATGCAATGATGAAAGCAACAGGAATACCAAATGAAATCATTTATGTTCACTGCCTTCTTGAAGCAACAAAATGTAATTGCATAAAACCAGGATTAATACAAAGGTGAATAAGGGTTCTTGATGCGTTTTGTTTTCCAGATATATTCCTAAGGAGATCACCAATCCTCTAATCCTTTTCATTTCCATGTCTTGACAATAATACCTGGTGGTAGTTCAATATGGAAGTGTGATGATACTTCATTAATGTTTTGAAGAAGGCACACAGAGTTTGAGATTATCGTATCAAGTTTTGCAAGACTCATGTAACGTGTGTTTATCTTTCATTCACTTCGCATTAGCTGAATAAATTACTGCTCTCTACAGTTTAATCAGCTGGTGTGGATCACACTATCAAGCTAAAAATAAATGAAGGTGGATTAATGAAATAGTCAAGGAATATGTCCAAACACTCAGCTGCTGATTTCTCACTGGTTTTCTTTCTATATTATTGAAAGAGCGGTGCTGTACTATTGAACTTCTACTGTAAAATACTATCAACTCTTTTTACTACTTTCCCTCTGCTGTGCTTATTTCCTTTTGTAAAATGATGCAAAAATCTATCAGACGGGAATGGTGGGCAACGGCTTTCCATTTGTGTTTGCCAACCCCAGCCGCACGGCTTTGCTCTCCTCCCTGTTCTCCCAGCATCTTCCCAGCCTTTTCCAATGACTGCAGACATCTCAAACACATAATGAAACCAGCTTGAACATCAGGCTGAACTTTGTTTTCCCTTTATTTACCAGTTTAGAAGGCAATCTCTTACATCCTTTTGTTCAGCTGATCGTAGAATCACAGCATGGTTTGGGTTGGAAGGGACCTTAAAGCTCATCCAGTTCCAACCCCTGCCATGGGCAAAGACACCTTCCACTAGAGCAGGTTGCTCCAAGCCCCATCCAGCCAGGCCTTGGGATGGTCTCTAGGTCTCAGTAACACACTAGCAAGCTTGTCAAGAGGTATTTCTAATTGTTCAAGCAAAATCTCCATGCCACATTTAGACTTTCCACATGCAAACTCTATCTGTAGCCAAGTGTGGAGGATCTGGTTGCCATCACTACTTAACTGGAAATGATTATGAATCTTTCCAGTTGCTGGCTTGTATCTGAGGAATTGTATCTTCAACTCATGTGGCAGAGGCTGATCCATTTGATGCTGAACTGCACTTGTCTATGACTGTCATCAGTTCAGTGTGAGAGCTTTCACGTAGTTACAGAACCACTTTCAATATCGTGGTCTTCTCCAAGAGACACCACATTTAGTCATGATCATTTTAAGTAATAACATACAGCAAATAGATACCAGATATGAACAAATGATATGAACAGCAAAATACATGATATAAACAATTAATTGATGGCATGGCATATGTAATAAAAGCACAAATCAGAATATAAGCACATGTGATTTACAACTCTGTGTCCATCTCACACCAAAAACGTTCAATGCAGATGAAGTCAGAGATGTCTGGAGATTAAACACTTCCAAAGACAAACAGTAAACGGGATAGATTTTCACTCTTTTTGTAAATATTCCAGCAGATTCCATGTTGTGGTCACCTGGATAACTTGTCTCGAGGGTGAGTTTATTTCAAAGAAAGCACTTGTAGCTATGCAACACTGAAACCCACAGGAAGATGGAGTCCACAGAGTACCCGCTGAAAGGTAAACCTTTTCCTGGCCAAAGATTATTAACAAAAATTAACAACCAAGAGTAAATGTCTTCTCTTGCTAGGTTGGTAATAGAGTTACAACACATTTACACTCCCATAAACGAGATCAAATTTGTCCCTTCCTAATTAATTGTGGGTCATATTGAGACTTCACAGTTCTTTACTCTGGAAAGCTTGAAATAACTTCAAAGAACATATTTTAATTGACAAGTGTATTCATTGCCAGAGAGGGGTATAACATGAAAAGGGGATTAACACCCAGCTGTGCTCTAGAGGAAATTTAAGGCGCAGACATACTGTAGATCAGATAAAGTCCGCATTAATGCTCACAAATGTGAAGTTTACTTGTCTTCACTAATGCTAAGCAATGCACATGTGCCAGTTATAAGTCTCTCCATTCTGGTATCCTGTCTGTAGCGGTAGGTCTGTTCTTCCTGAGTTCCTATTGGATTACTGCAGTTGTAGCTGCGCATCTTCATAGTCAGCAGAGTATTTGCTTCCTCCCTGAGGGTGCTACGAAGCTGGAACAAGCTGACTGCTTCCAGATCTCCAATGAAATATGCCTCACAAAGACAAGAACACTGGGATATTTTGGAGCTTAGTGATGTTACTCGGTGGCTCTGATCTTCCTCTCTGTCAAAGCTGCTATGAGAAGCATCTCCTGCCTTCAGTCAAACTATCATCTCAACCGCCCTCCTGGGCTGCTCTCCAGCAGCTGTTGTGATAAGTTAAGGATTATTTAGGGCCCATTACAAGCTGCTGGGGCTTGCCATTGAGTAAGGAATCTAGCCCACACTCCATACAAATGACAAGCAGATGTTTGAGGAGGGGATAAGGCTTGTACAGCACTTCTGCAGCTCCAGAGGTTTTCCTTACAGAGAATCGATCTTCTGACATGGAGGCAATGAGTTCAGGCTTTCTTTGGGTCAATGAATTGCATTCTGATTGCGTGAAGGGTACCACAGCATTGCAATATGGGTATGGATCGCCATTAAATGGAAATGGCTTGCTTTCTTTTTCCCTGATGATACTGGCTGGTGGCAAAGTGGTTGGGAGCAGGCCCAAGCTGCCTGGTTTAGGGTACTGAGAAACAGAGACAAGCGTTTGCAGTCATTGGTCCAGATTGTGAACTATACAGTATAACAAACTTAGGAAGTGGAAAAGAATCTACCAAGCTATTCCATTCCCAACCCAACATGAGGCTGCTCATTTATCCACAACACCCTGTGTCCATAGTGCCTTGGGAAGCCCAAAGTTCAGAAGTTTGATTTTTTAAATTATTATTGTTATTTTATTCTGCTTCCCTGATCTAATCATTAGGAAAATATTTCATTATATGAATCAGAAATTTTCTTCTTCTTAATGAAATCTTCTTCTTCTGAATTAATTAGTAGCACTGATATACATTCCTTTTCTGCCTTGACACTTGAATCCATCAGATTTCTGCGGTATTATAACCCCTTTGTCTCTGTTGCTTGCTGCTTATTGCATGGTGTTTAATAGAACAGGTTTTCTTATCTATTCCTTTTAAGCTTTCCTCTGCTTACACTCTCTTCAGCATACTGGGATACTTTTGGCAACCACCTAAGGATATATGTGACACTCTAAGCCTGCTCGTAGCAGAGTCATGTAGAGACACACACTTCCCTGCTGTGGGAGGTAATGATGAAACTGTAAAGAGTGATGCCACTAGGTCTAACAATTGAATAGAAGGGGACACTGCCTTCCCCATCTGCTTTCCCAGGAATACCTTACATCAAGTGTAGGAAGCAACACCACCACTGTTACGACTGCTGGTGTCCTATAGCTTGGCTCTGATATTGGAATGAAATACAGGGCATAAACCCCATTACAGTTTAGTTTTAAAATGCTGGGGGGTTGCAGACCAGCTGGGACATCTGCTAAGAGCCAAGAGACCTTGGTGTAGCCTGAAGGGACTAATGTTTGCATTTCTCATAACAGAAATCATACCCATCAACAAGCAACAGTGTGGGAAGTGTGGAGATGTTATTGTCTTTGGAATTGCAGTTGTCTTTGGGAGACAGAAAGGCAGGGAACAATTCGTGGAGAAAAAGAATAACCATGGCCTATGTTCTGCGCTGGGGAGCACATATACAGGAATGAGCAGTCCTTGTCTCTGTCTGCTTTTAAGATTGCCTTCTGTTTTACAGGTGTGGAAGGTAAAAGCTGTTTGCAGGTATTGAGCTAGAGAGACAAAATGAAACCATTTTAATCCTATTAGTTATCGGGTCTGGATTTACATGTCCTGCACTGGGATTGCTTAATTAAGCTGGACTAGGTCAACATTTACTGATCTGGGACAAGGCAACAAGGATTAAGCCAACTTCCCATTACCTCAGAGCTTCTAATATGCCATGACATAGTAGACCGTCTCCTTAACCTGTTTCTTCTATTCCCAGAATAAATTCTGGAATACGTGCATCTTCCTCCCAACCTTCAGCTAACAGCACAAAGCTGCTATTCACTGCTGTTATTGTTTTAAGGCAATAAGAAAGCATCTGCAATATTTCTGCTATAATTAAGAAGGTCATTACACTAGTACCCTGCTGTCACTCGTTGGCATGTATTTCAGCAGCTCAGGTCACAATGCAAGGGAAGCTTGAAGAACATCACATTGCAGCAGGCATAGGCTGATTATCTCCACCGCACAGCCTTCCAGGTCCTTCTTCAAGGTGCTATTTCTTATCTCCAGCAATGACTCACAGGGCAGTGACATAAACAGCATGGGCTACATGGACCTTCTACTCCACACAAATCCCCCTCTCTGTTTCATTGCCAGCATCCCCAGCCGAGCGTGACAGAACGCATCTGACCCATTTATCAGCCAGCTCGCAAGTGGTTGTTAGGGCTTGCCAGCCTCAAGCTGCTTGAACTTTGAAGACACAAGCTCTCCTGATACGTAGCCCTGTATTTCTCCCACCATACCAGTCTCTTCCTCCATTTGGGCAACCTTTACTCCCTCTTACAGCTCCAACATTGAATTCAATCCTGTTTACATATCAGATGCTGGAGCACACTCAATTTTTTTAAGCTTCTCTGATCCTTCAAGTCCTGTTTGCTCCTTTTGTTCTTCTGGAGGCTGATTCTCTTGATTTGGGAAGGTAACTCCATGGTTGCTGTAAAGAGTCCACGTTTATTGAAGGTTTCTCTTTAGCTCCCCCTGGTTATTACTGTTATCTTCTTATTTCTCCATGCCTGCCAGATGAGCCTTTGCATAAACTTCTCTCCTTAAACGATATGAGAGTGTTTCCTGCTGAGATTTGAGTCCTGCATGCAGGGCCTTTAAGCATTGTCCTTGGACCACAACGTCCTCCATAAGAGAACAGTAGACTATAACCACACCTGCAGGATCCCCAGAATCAACTTACTGTATGCAGGTGCCTCTCAGGGACAAGATTGGTCTTCAGATGGTCTGTAGAGCTAATCAGATCTGAAATAGCTGCAGTTATTTCACTCTGTGAACCAGGCTGCTTTCTACTTAGGAAGTTGCCCAGCCCTCTGCTATCAAACTGATGTCTTTCTAGAGAGGTAAAACATATGTCTGACAGTTGCTGCCTACAGCCTACATATTAAATGAGGCCTTAAAAGCAATACAGATGAAATGTCCAACAATCCAGCTCTGTTTTATTTAAAAGACAGTTAAAGAAAGAAAATGTCTTAATAACCAAATTTAAAAGGAGCATGTGAAGTCACCATTGAAATATCCATTCCTGAGTTCATTGAAGCATCTGCATATTTGAATACACTTAACTAGGAAGGAAAGAAGCCAAGACATGTGGCAAGGGGAGGGAGGAAGCGATTTTAGCTGTTAAGCTTACAAGTTTGGGATGAAAATGTGCTCTCCAGCAGATAATGCTTCCCCTGCAGTGACAGAAGAGCATAAACATCTCAGAGTTGAGACTGGCCTAACTGCAAGACTTAGACTAGATCTGGACCAGGAAACAGAGCATCTCTGTTCAGTTCCTGGTTCTGCTGCCAGCTGAGGCATCGAGTGATTCACCACATGGGTTTGTCCCTTGATTTTCTTCCTCTTTGCCTCTGCTTCCCCAGCTGTAACTGGAGCTCTGCTTTCCAGCACACCATCTGTGGTCATTTTAAAGGCTTTTTTTATGGGGAAGTCGTTTTTATTCATAACAGGGTTTGACATGGAAACTTCTATTACTAATGAGTGCACAGTCCTCTAATCATTCTACCTTTCTGCTCACCTTGGTGCGATATCCACTTCTGAGAACCACAGAACTGATGAAAACGAACAGAAACTTCTAAATAGAAAGAGCTTAGCCAGAAAACAAGCAAATCCTTTCTTATGGTGATGGATAGGTAGGAGCATGGGTCGTTGCTAGGAATAGCACTGTTCAGCTGTCTGTTCTTTGGCCAGGGCCAGAGCATTTGACCTGCCTTGGCCATACTTTCTATCATCTCAGGATTCATGATTTATTCACTTGATGGATGGCACTTTGCGGATGTCAAGCAAAATCACAGCCCTGACCTTCAGGGAGACCCCACCTTTATGTCAGCCATGCAGAAGATAAACAGCAGCGTAAATACTGCTGAGGTAGATAGCCTTGATCCTGTTAGGTCTCTGCTAAGTGTTTTTTCATGGCAAAGTGTACAAAGAACCCAGGCTTTTATTCGTCCATTGGCATGCCCCTCCAATCGTTGCTTATTCAGCTTTCATTCAAAACAGAGAGTTATGGGTAATGTATAGGCAATTTATGTTGGGAATTCTGCTTGAAGATGGGATTTCAGAATCAGGCCACCAAGCAGCTTTGAACAATCGTGGCTCTGCATTTGCTATGGCTCTGAGGGAAAGTTTCTGTTTGTTTGGTTATGTTTTTGTCTTGGTTTTCCTCCAAGGCTTTTCTTATACTGATGGCTGGCCGGTGCTGGTCAATCCTGCAAACATGGCAGGATTAAAGTGCTCTGTTTCCTGGTGGATCCCATGTGCTCACGAGTCTCGGAATCAATTGTTCATAATGCACCAAACTAAAGTGAAAACTTGAAGAGAAAGAGGGAAAAAGGGAGAGAGAGAAGACATCTGTTTCAGCACGTAATGAAATCATAGCTGCAGGCAGGCATGGGTGAGATCAAGGGATGCTTTTAAAATATTAACAGAATTGCAAAACAATCCCTAGGGGTGCTTTAGGAATATTTGATTTGACGACAACGCGGTTCCAATTCATTCTTTGCCAAGAGCTGGGAGAGACAGCATTCACGTTCTGTAATCCCCCCCAAATGACATCTTTCTTTCTTAAACGCCCTTTCATTATTGTTCCTATTGTTTGCTGATTTGTAGGGCTTCATGTAATAGCTTGAAATCAGAGATTAGGGATGGGGGAGGCAACCTGGCAATATATCTTCTCTGGTTCGTGCTCATTTACTCCTAGAGAACCTGCTCTAAATGGTATCTGCTCTATCAATGGACTTCTAATGAAACGTCATTTTCATTTCATTTGTTCTTTTTTGCTCTTAAAAGAAAGAGGAGGAAGAAAGAACATTAAATTCAATGCTGAGAAAAAATTACATTGCTCAATAACCTTGGGAGGAAAGGGAAAGAGCAGGGATTTCCTTAAACACCAAATCCAAGGTCCCAATTATTGTTCCGTTCAAGCCTGTGAGCCTACCACCACCTAGCTCATCCTAGGTCTCTGCAATGCACTGCTAGCTGGGATTAAAGAGCAGGATATTACACTGATTTCATGGCTTGTGTAATTAATTTACAATCAAAATAAGAAGCACATTTTGTTTTGCTAAACAGTCTGAAAACTACTGTAAATATGAGGCACCTATTTCCTTACAGCTTGGCCAGCTGCGGGTTTGGCTGTGTTTATGGTAGGAAATGAAACAATACCAAGGAGTTACGGTTTATATTGCTAACTAATAGCTAAACAACAATTAATAGAGGTTCCTGGCAATGTTTTCACCTGGGCCAAACAATTTCTAAGCAGGGCTCAGGCATTAGCATGGGCCAGGGAGCAGACCCAAAATGCAGAAGACTCCAGTCACCCTGTTTTGGATACTAGGAGGATTTATTATATGGATGAGGGGTTCTCCATGCCAGTTGGCCTCAGCAGCAGGGAACAGTCCCAGACTGTTATTTACTGTAATAAAATATTCAGTTTACTAGTGTAGATATCTCCTTTGTGTCTCTGATTTCAGTTGAGCCGTTCCCAGATTAGACTGGTGTAAAATCTGGTTGAGGACCAATACATTATTAGTATTCCTGTTTAGCAATAAATGTAACTACCAAAGGCATTTACAGCTTTTGTTGCTGTTGGCTTGTTTGCATGTTTGTTTGCTTGCTTTAATGAAGAAAGTTTAAATACATGTGTTTCCAAACTTACAAATTACCAAGGCCATTTCTTATCTTAGTGAAATGCTTTGATTTCATCCTTAGCCTATACAAAACCCTAGGCCAACTGGAAAGCTGCTGTAGCCCTCGTACTGGTTTATAAAATGCAAACACAGGCCAGGAAAAGGTTGGGATCTGTTAGCCAAGGAAGGGATACAGAGAGAGTAGCAACTAATATTGACGCAATTAATATACTGCTTAAGTACTCTCCTGGAATGAGTTTACCTCTGTAGTCCTATAGGAGAAAACATTGCCCTGAGTCTGAACCCAATACTGGGGTCCCAACCATTACCTCTGCCCTTCCCTCTTCACATTTACCTTGTTCCCAAAATCCTGGGGTCAGATATGTGGTATACACTTTCTCTCCTCCTTCCCCCATGACACAGCTGCCCACTTTGATATGGATCAGCTAATTTGAGCTGAAAAGCATGAAGTGAGAGAGCTGCAGGCATGTTTGCCTTAGGCCAGGATCTCAGTGGTGTCTGTCTGTGATCCTAACACCCCTTCCCCAAACATTTATGCAGAGCCCTTCCATCAAGAGTAGCTTTGCATAGCAGCATTAAATCAGGGGCTTAAACCATTACCAAGCCCAGCTTTCTGCTTGCTTTCCTGCTGTTGCTGCATCAGAGATAGTGGAAGGGAAGGTGGAAGGATGCTTATGCCTGCCATCCTCATGCCAACCCAGCTAATACAGGGTAAATAAACTGGGTTATAATGCTGGGCTTTATAGTAATGAGGCTCCATGGTAGGCATATTCATTTATTAATTGCTGCTGCCCTTATAGGACCATTAACTTCTAGAAGAAAGGGTGATGTGGAAATACCCCATGTCACCACAAGTCCAGCCAGATCACCTCTGTTGCACTCCTTGTCACTGCTTTTGGCACCAGTGTGACCATTTGCCTTCAGAGCTTAGGATGGCAGGCTCTCAAGAGGGCAAGATAACCATTTGCTGCAACTTCTTGCTCTTTATTTGCCATCCAAAGAGGTGCCAAAGCAACCACTGACTGCTGTTAGAGTTGGCTGGGGAGCAGAGCAGAGCCCCTAGACTATGTATTCCCACCACGATTGGTGCCTTTCCAACAACACTTCATTCCCTTGGCTTCTGCATGTTCCCCCCACCCCTCATCCTCAGAGGCAACTACTTAAGAAACAATCCTCTCCAAATCTAGGCCATGGAGACCTCTGCTTGTTTCCATTAAGCATATCATTACACGGAGAATGTTGTTTGACTCTTTGGATTCAGTCCAAGCCAACGCACAGGCACTAAACAATGCCAGGGTAGGAGGTAAAACACATGTGAATAAGATTTCCATTTACAACTCCTTGCTTTGATGCTGTACTCCTCCCTCCTTACACAGATCCTTCTCTGAATTACAATTTTGGCCTAACACAAGCTCTGCTCAGCTGAGAAAGCTCAACCTCAGGCTTCTCCTCCACATTCCTGGATGAGCTGAGGTGCAAGGGAGGCACAAACACACTGAAGATCCTCCAATCTGGCTAAAGTCTTCACACCCTCCCCATCCAGATGTTGCAGCATCTGGGGATGCAGAGCACATGAGAGTTATGGTACAGTCCTGACCAGGACAGCAGAATGACACGGATGTGGGATCTGCTCTTACCCTAAACACAGCATTATTGTTTCTCCTAAATCCTCCCTCAGATCATAGCTTCAGCCAGCAGCAGATCCTGCTGCCCCACGCACCATGCAGCAGTGAACCATGTTGGATGCATTTGATCTATTTCCACTTCTGCGCTCATGTTATACCAGATGAGAGTCCCACAGATGCTTGTATTATCTCAACGAAGGAGACACACATGGGTAAAAATGAACAGTCAGGGTGAGATAGGCAAAGGTCTTTACTTTCATTTTGTGTCTAGGCAGACATTACCCTGTCTCATAAGGCTGTGAGGTGCACAAACCCTGTGTGCCCAGGACCATTTAAAAGCAGTCATAGGAAAAGCAGGTAAAATTCAGAGTTTCCTATCAGAGGGAAAAGGGGAGAAGGAGATTTGAGAGGAAAACCAGAGATGGAGCGTGGAAAAATATCTGTTAATTAGATCCATGTCCAGACTAGTGCCCAAACAACTGTCCTATAGATCTGGCTCTTTATAAGATTGCCATCACCAGGATATTTAAGTGCCTCTATATTACTCCTTTACAGAAGAAAAAATTGAATGCTTTTCAGTTTATGTCCCAGCATCACATCCCCAGTACATTTGGGACCAAGCAGCTGAAGATACAGAACCCACCTTCAGATGAGGGAAGAAGCCAAGGAGCATGGCTCAGCCTTTGTATTTCCCTAAGAACAAACCGGGTTTTTAAAAGGATCACATATTCCACCTCCTTTCTCTTCTAATTACTGTGTGTAGGGCTCATCTGCCAGCAGCAGCACTGTGTGTGCCCAAAAAGAGGGGCAAGGATTGTATTTGCAAACCCATAGGCTTCAAGAGAGCTGCAAAGTCATCCCAGCCATTGGCAGGACCAAAAGACTTTCATCTGCTTTGGGGATGCACTAATTGCCACTGCACCAGCTGCGAAGTGCCTGATGTGTGTTCCCCACCTTTAGCATCACTGTGGCTGTTTGCCTCCAGCCTGCTGTGCCTTATCAAGGATGAGGAGAGGTGTTTTCTCTGTCATTTCCATTCCCATTAATACAGTTGTATTTTGGGAGGTGTTTGTTTACATGAGTCTTCTCCTTTCCCTTCTCTCAGGGGAGCCATTAATTCATCTGCTTTGCTTTCCATCAACAGGAGTTGACGGAGTTATGGGTTAACTGCTCTGTTCAGAGCAAGTGGCAGGTGCTGGTATCACTCAAGCTAAATGAAAACACAAATATCTCTTTACCTACACAAGGAATCAGCTTAAATGCACAGGCTCCAGTGTTTAGGTTCAACCTGTTTGTAAACCTAATGACCCCACATGGCACTGAATGCGTTTAGTGACAGCTTGAACACCAGCCTGCCCCAGGCCCCAGCTATGTTTAATAATGGAATGAAACTTCAAACATGCCTGAATTATAGCAGGCACTATCCTCGTAATGCTAGAAAGGAGCCTAATTTTGGAAATAATACCTTCTTCATCAAACCCAGGCCCCCTTGCAGGTCCTTGGGGGGGAATCCTTGCAAACCAGAGGTTCCCAAGGTCACAGGCTACATCTGTGACCATGTTCTTTCTTCTGTGGTCCTTCACAGGCTCATTTGGCTCACACTGGGAAGGAGATTTCCAAAAGACTCCAATTTCTTAATTTTATACCTTTCCATCCGCAGCACTGACACTTTTGAAGGCTGAAATACGATGCAGTGCAGCCCATGCCATAAATGCGAACGTTAAAAGGTTTTTTTGCAGGAAGCTGAGCTTATAAAGCCTCATTTTACTCCCCAAGCAAAAAGAATGGAAAATACTCCCATGCAATTTAATGGGCTCTGGATCAGATGCACAGTTCACAAAAGCCATTGCTGGTGTAAAAGCCAATGCCAGTCAGGAGATGATGCAACAAATTCACTCCTCAGCGGTCAGAAATGCAGGGGCAGAAAGGTGTTTTGTTGAATAGCTTTGTTGAATGTCTTAAGATATAAAGGGTCTTAAAATATGATTTACAAAACCAAACGTTCAAAGGCAGCGAAGAGCAAATCTGTCGTTGTTTTTGTTTTGCATCCATTTCTCCTAGATGGGATATCCATACTTGCTGCTGAAATAAAAGGGAAGAGAAAGAGGAAGAAAATGCTGACTGCATTGCACTGTTTCAACAGTTTTCAACTTGTCTTCAGTTATCAACAGTGGTAAAAACATGGCAGAGACAATAAAGTGTTAACAGAAATTCCAGTTAAAACAGGGAAACTTTGGTGTCTAAGCAAGGAGCAATGGATGAGGTGTGGACATGAAGCAGAGGGGT
The DNA here is from genome assembly GCA_009867235.2 of Psittacus erithacus. Classification (NCBI taxonomy): domain Eukaryota; kingdom Metazoa; phylum Chordata; class Aves; order Psittaciformes; family Psittacidae; genus Psittacus; species Psittacus erithacus. The sequence goes on along the minus strand of WYDI02025788.1, from coordinate 12,519 downwards.
TTCAGCAGGGCAGCTTCCATGAGCAGCAGATCTCTTGGCAGAAATGGAGCGATATTATCACTCAGAGTTGTAAAATGCGCATCTGATCCTGGGTGGTAGAGGCCAGAGCTGGAAAAGATGTATTAGGAGGGTTATTAGAAACCCCATGTTCTACCGCTTGAAAACTGGTTAGAAACACAGATTTTTCAGATCAGGCTAGATATTGCATGCCGTGACCTAAACTGGATGTAGATCCATCTTCCAGTTTAGATGGAAAAGGGTTTCCCAATCTGTTTTCCTTCCCATCCCAGTGTATTGCCCTCTTGCCTGAGCCAGTGCAACTACTTGTGAAACCCCACTGCATAACCAGATTGATTTTAACCTAGCCCCATTAAAGGTAGGGTAGATTTACAAAATAAAAAGGTAAGGATTTGGCAGATAAGGGCTCTTTTTTCCTTTTCATTTCCAGACCATTTCCCTGATCTGCTTATGTTGTGCTTTTACAAACAGCTGCATCAGTATCCCCAGGGAGGCAGCGAGCAGCAGGGTAGCTGAGCCCTGGCAGGAGGGAACATCTCAAGCTGGGTTTGTCACCAGAAACGTTGAAACGTGGAACCATGCTTCCACTGAGGTTGACATTTACAAACCCAGGAGCCTGAACTTTGGTAAAAACAAACTTCTGTTTAAAGGATTCTTGGCAATTGGATTGCCTGCTGATTTCTGCATCCAACAGATGCAAGCATTGATCCGGCTTCACTTGGGCAATGATATGTACAATGAAGCATTTGGCTTCAGGAGCTCATGGTTGAGGGGATGTTGCCGTCTCCTCTGTCTCCATCTGTACCGCTTCCTCCTTTACAGATATAATTGTTATCTAATAAATTAACATTTGTGTACTGCTTTGAAAGCCATGAGCACTAAATATAGGTTCCCATTAGCTCATAGCCTGGCAAAATATTTCTCTCATACAAATTGCTTTTTTAATTGAATTATCCTTTGCGATTTCTAAACCAAACAAAGTGGTCGGACCTCTGCTATTTATCATTCTTCTGTGCAAGCGTTTGCCAAGGTAGGAAGGAAATTGGGTCAAGAACTTACTGCAAAGAAGCAGATAAGCATTTTACTTCACTTTAATGTCCGTGATTCTGATGAGCTTAATAATCTTTGCAAATCATTAGCAAGTCATGGCCCAGAATCCATCCTGAAACTGTATGATCTCACCTAATAAGTTTCTTGTTAGCCTCCTAGACTCTCTCCCTCATCCTCTTAATAGTGATACATGTCCTCTAGATTATTTATTGAAATGGCATGTTTAAATGGATCACACAAGACCCTTTTCCTTGGCTGTGAAACAGCTGAGAACAGTTATATCTGTTTTTCATTACATGGGCCCAAAAGGTTAAATGCTTTGTCCAGGATCACACAATAAATTAATGGCACAGCTAGGCCTAAGGGAAACCAGTGCTGTTTCCCAGACTTGCTTCTGTGCCGAAGACATTGCTATCTCTTAATCTCAGGAAAGACCGCATGGTCCAAACGAAGATGATTAACTCACTCCTTAAACCCATGGCCTCCATCTCTTAAATTCTCTTGTCTTTTAACCTTGTGCAAGGTCAGAAATGCACACAGTACACTGCAGAAGTAGTGGCCTCATGATAAAGCATCTAGCCCTGGTGGTTTGGGTGAGGGTGTTTTGGCTTTCATTTTCCATAAAACAGGCTTCCCAGAGATAGAAAGTCATCTTACGACTTTAAATGAAACGTTCACAATTCAAAGATAGCAACTGAGTAAGACTCTGTGTGTCTTTCCCAATGTGCTTTGCTATGTCTCAGTTAAACACTGGAGCCCCTTTATTGAGTTTTGCATTGCTGTCTTTTCCCTCCTAAGACATATAAAAGATTGTGTTTGTTGCATCTATTTGAAACAAATAGTAATAATTAACATTTATATAGCATTTTCTGCTTTCTAAGCACTGCACAAACACTGACTAATTACTCTTGCTTTAGTGTAAATTAATGTAATCGTACTCTGCTTTACAATCTATTTGCATCTTTTGTTGACTGAGAGCTAGTTCAATTACTTCTAATCTTTGGTCTAAGTAGTCATTAAAGGTATGGCTAAGAAGAGCCATTTACATCTTCAAATGCCTCCTCCCCTCCCCAACTCCTTCATTTGCTTTTCCCTTTCCTTCCCACAAGGTCTTTTTGCTGCATATTCCCCAGCCTGTATTCCTGGGCATGGTAGCAAAGCTCTCCTTCAGCAGAACACTGAGCCTTTCCACTTGTTTTATTGATGACACACAAACTTCCTCTTCATTGTAAGAATGACTTAATAAGTAATTCTGTTTTGCCACAAAAAGTCAAATACAAGACATTTTCCTGTTGAAAACCGAATGACTTATCACTTAGTCACCAAATAAGTGGTCTTAGTACTAATAATCTATAATTTAGTTTCCAGTTTGGACTTAGATAAGCCACTTAATCTCTTACCTGGCATTTTATCTACTGAAAAATGTGAAAACTACTTGGCTTTCGTGAATACTGGTACAAAATCCAGGAACACCAGTAACAGGCTTCCGAAGTGCAAGCAGGAGCTGGGGTTTGTGCAGTTTTGGCCATTGACTTCCTGTGTGACCTTGTTCAGGTCACCTCCATTCCTGTCTGTGCTCTCAACCTAGGGTCCCCTTGGAGTCAACAGAGAAAGAGTCACTTACAGGTAACATTTTAGCTGTGTTTGTAATAGATATCTGAAATATTTTGTAATGAATCTTGCCCTAGAAATGCCTTTTTTTCTTCACTGGTCGTAGAAGGAATCGAGTGCGACTGGCTGTAGATGTTTGCAGGACTTAGCTCTGAAGTTAGGTGAGACAAATTGCACGTATATGGGCAGCCTGTTCACCCTGCCATGTACATTTACAATTGAAACATAAAATCAGAATCTCAGTTTTTACCTTCTGAGTTTTTACCATGGTGGTAAAAAGGACAGAAGTAAATAAAAATAAACCCTGCTCTTATTCTGATACTTTGAGCATGTAGAAAAGCAGAATTTTGCAAGGAGAGTATAAATGCAATGGTTTATGTTTTCACCTGAGCTGCAGTACCACTTGTCATTACCTTATTAAGCCCCCTTCTTAATAGATAGAATCACAGAATGTTTGTGTTGCCAGGGACACGTTCCACTAGAGCAGCTTGTTCCAAGCCCCTGTGTCCAACCTGGCCTTGAACACTGCCAGCGATGGGGCAGCCACAGCTTCTCTGAGCACCCTGTGCCAGCGCCTCAGCACCCTCACAGGGAAGAATTTCTTCCTTACAGGTAACCTAAATCTCCCCTGTTTAAGCATGAACCCATTGCCCCTTGCCCTATCGTCTTGCAGTCCTGCAGCATTTGTACATCTGGAAGAGCTCATCAAAGTCTGTCTTAGAAGTTCGTACCCTGTACATGTCAGTGCTGAGCTGCAACCAGATGTAAGTCCTCTTGACAAAGTATAGTCTGTGTCAAGCAGTGATTTGTGGGGATGTCGGATAGAGTTCTCTTTGTAAGAGGGATTGCATCTGCTTAGAATGTTCTTAGAGGTGATACCCTTCCTTGTTATTGCAATGAGGGAGCCCTTTGTTTAAGAAAAAAAAAGAAATAGTGATTATTTCCTATTTCTAATTTACTATTTTTATCTCTATTTTCCCCCCATAGCATTTTACCTAAGAAAAATACACTGCCTACTGCATAAGCTTGATGTGTAATTGTAAGTTAAGTTTTGGACGCAGTAGGGGTTATACTGATTAATCAATCCCTAGCATCTCTCAATGCACTCTGATTATCTTACAGAGAAGTCCTAAAATAAGTCCACAGACAATCAGAAATCAATTCATGAGACTTGGCAGGCTTTTTACACATAATTCATATTTTAATAAACTTAGTTTAAAGTTTTACTCTTTGGGGGCTTTTATCAGAACAAGAAAACAGGCTTGTTTCTTTCCCTGCCGAAGGAAAGTGAGGACAGATTGCCCAGTACCACATCTGTGACAAGAGCAGGGACAGTTTTACACCTGATACTGTAGTAAGACAAGGACAGGTTGTCTGTGACTAATCCTGCAGGATTTTGGGGTGTCACTTGCTTGGATCCTGTAACATGGACAGGATACTTGCCTTTGCCAGCAGAAGAGGGATGATAATACTTACATTTCTCTATGCTGTTTGTCCTACCTGATTAGGTGAGAGTTTCCCTTTGCTGCAGGAAGTTTTCCATCATATTGTTCTGCAGACTGTCTGTATAAATAGTGTTAATAAACAGGCAGGTACAAAATGAATCTCTGCCTAGCAATGCTTTTTTGATCATACATTTGCATATATTCCTCCAAATTCAGCTAAGCCTAAGGCATCCCCTGCCATTCGATTGCAGTAGTAAAAGCCAATGCAAGCATAAACTCTTACTCTATTACTTTCACAGCCAAGCCAAACAAAAACTCCAAAACCCATCACATCTCTCCTTCAATTCAAGCTGTCACTCTGTGAGCAGCTCAGACACCAAGTTGCATCCAAAGGGTAGAGAACAGGAGATGCGCACTGAACTCTGTTTCACATCCAAGGTGCACACCAACGTGATGATTTTACTGAGGGATACAGATACATGACAAGATTTATGTTTTAAACTTTATCTACCAACAGTTTTCTCTTTCTCAGCTTTCCTGCAACAAACACAGCCACTCCTGTGTTTTTGCAGGCAGGATTAGAGCGTGCAGTGCTGACTGCAGGGAGAAAAGGCAGACATGCCTTCTTTCCTTAAAGAATCCCAGCCTTCATTCATTTCTCTTCCATAAGATCAGAAATAATGTATAATAGTGATAAATAAGGTACATCTGAGAGTGGGTATGAGTTCAAAGCCTTGATCTTATGGAAAGGGCTGTGTGCTTTTTCACACAACACATAATCACATTGGGGGACTACTCATGGGATTTGACGGAGGCCAAAAGCATTTAAGAGTCATTGGGGTTAGACAAAGTCTCATAGGACAGGTCCATGAAGGCCTGTCTAATCCAGTGGTCCTGCTAAGAAATTTGCTGAACTTCTGGAAATGTATTGAGGGCAAGGACCAACCTTATTCCTTAAATCACTGCTCCCAAATACTCTCCCCTTCTTCTTTTCCAAAGCACTCACCACTGGGATACAGGATATAGAGCTTGATGGTCCTTAAGAAGTATTATCATTCTGCTTTGCGTGATTTCAGGAGCACTTCATAGGATGGTCAACTAGGTACAGACAACAGGCATGAAGTTGTTGAGTATAGTCAGCTATTTGAGCAGTTAATGCACAACCCTGCAAAGAGTTTTCCTGTGTAAAAAAGAGTTCAGTTGATCTGAATCCTTACCATGATTGCTAGTTCTGCTTTGCGCACCATATGCAGAGAAAAGCCATTGTTTCTTCCTGTATTTCCTGGGATCTCATAGAAACGCAAACATTGCTTATGAGTGCATTGAGTACAGGGGTAACAAAAAGATGTAAGTTTTTTGTTCAGTTTACTTGGCAAAGAAGCAGGGATACAGGAGCATACCTAAGTGTGGGAATTCCTTCATCAAATGGAGTGATAAAGAGGTGTGCATGGGATTTGTCTGGGGATTCTTGCTACATTTTCACGTGGGCCACCATTTTATGATAAAAGTTCCATATAGGCCACAGAAGACCACTAAGAATTAGACAGAAATCTTACCCAGGAGTGGGTTCAAAGCTTACCACCCCGGATGGGCCCTGTACCAGCCTTTTCTTATTGTCTAGGAGATGACTAGAGGATATCAAAGGCATTTTGTTGTTTTTCAGAAAGAAAATAAACTCTGATTTGGGGTTTTGGAGAGGAAAGTGAAGAGTTCCCCAAACAGACTGAGGAAGCTTAGGGCTTTCACCTAGATACCTCTAAGACACATTCAAGGCTTCATCCTATAAAATTCAGATGAAGGTCTTAAATCTCAGTCTCCCATACCCCAGGTAAGATCCCAAGTTAGCAAATGGTGTGTGATGGAGGAAGTAGGGGAGTGGGATTCATTCCGTATTATTAACAAGATGCTCTTTTATATTTGGATAGTGCCCTTCAGTCAGAAAGACTGTGGAGCATGTACAATTGCAGCTGTGTCTGACCAGTGAAGTCCCATGGTGAATGATGAAAACCCCACGCAGACTCAAAAGAAAAGAGAGGTTTTTTGCCATGTGTACATTAACCTTCTCCAAAACACCACTGGATGCTGAGGTCAGACCAGCAATGTTAGTTGAGAAATTAGCTCCAACTCAGGACCCAAACCAGCAACTGAAGATGTCGTGAGTTCAGATACTTAAATGACTGTGGCTCTGTGGCTCTTTGTGGCACTACTTGTATGTGATGCCACCAGGTCTTTTTCACTCTGGGACTCACCAATACACAGGCTGGTTTTGCACAGTTTATGGATGTCTGGCACACCGCATACCTGAACCTTGAGTCTGACATAGCGAGTCAGGAACTCTTTGCAGGCTGAACCTAAATCAGTCTACATTGTCAGGCTGGCTCTTCTGGCATTTATTATTTAAATACCCTTATGCATTATCTATTAAACTGAGGTTTGAAGAAAACCCACTTCATCCAAGAATGGCTAATAGACTCATAAAGAGTATTTTAATATAAAGACAAGATTGTTTCCAAAGTGATTTCCATTTTGGGGAAGGCACTGGAGGGTTCTGATGACTGCAGCTGCAAACTGCTTATACCAGTCAAAAACTATTTGCAAGCTTCTTAAACTTCTGGCCTCCAAATCTTCCCCTAACACAGGCTAAAGGCTGCAGCCCATGAGGAAAGACTTAGAGGTTTGCAAACGAGAGATAATTGCATTCCAGCCCCCTTCATGTTTTCCCACCATCCCTCAAATCTCAACTACTGTTTCAAGCTTTTCTGGGCCTCCAGCCTCACTGCATTGCAGTTTTAGATTTATTCACAGGAAGGTCACAAACCACATCTTTTGGCCAGGACGTTACCAATTGCTTAGCAAGCCTCTTACCAGTAGAAAGAAAGGCTTAGTGGTTGGGACCAGAAAAGGGAGTTTTTGTTACTTTCTTTAAGCACTGGGTTGAAGCCAAGTAGTGTTAACTCGACTCTTCATTCTTCTCTCTTATGCCTGCTTCTTTCCAAAGCCTTTGCCAAAAATGTGAGAGGATGTTATACCTACAGCTTAATTTATTTCCTAGAAAGACCTCCTGGGATTTGAACCTCTGCTATAAATCTGAAGCTTAAAGTTTAATAAAAAACAGAGCAGTCTTTTATGTTATAGAAGAATCTCCCAGAAACCTGGTAAATAACATCACACTGTTTAAGCCATGGTTGGGTATTTGCTAAGATCATATCATCGCAGCCTCTGATCACCTGGCAATACAAATTTGGTTTGAATCACCCCTAAGTACATGCTTAAATATTTGCTGAATATATCAGAAGATTCAACACTGCATTTCTGCTGGCTTTGTGCTTTAGACCAGGTGTGGAATGGCAGGCAATAGCACAGATTTTCCTGGACAAACAGAAAAGACCAAATAAGATTTCTCAGGTTCAGCATTTTATGCCATGAAACCAGAATATGAAGCCTTGAAGCAGGCATTTGCATCCTTATGAAGGTGTGGTGGGATTGTCCCAGTGGACTGTGTTGTTTCAAGTAAGATGCTAAATGTCAAGTGATAACCAAAGCCACACAGTCATTTAAGCATCAGAACTCATGACATCTTCAGTTGCTGGTTTGGGTCCTGAGTTGGAGCTAATTTCTCAACTAACATTGCTGGTCTGACCTCAGCATCCAGTGGTGTTTTGGAGAAGGTTAATGTACACATGGCAAAAAACCTCTCTTTTCTTTTGAGTCTGCGTGGGGTTTTCATCATTCACCATGGGACTTCACTGGTCAGACACAGCTGCAATTGTACATGCTCCACAGTCTTTCTGACTGAAGGGCACTATCCAAACATAAAAGAGCATCTTGTTAATAATACCTGAGGTTCATAGTACTCCTCTCACACAAAGATTTCAGACATGCGTTGGCCAAGAATTCTTAAATTAAGTATTCTGCTGTGCTTACCTGACTTGATTCTCAACAAATCCAGGGCTCAGTATCAGACTCAGGAGTCTGCTCTCAGTCGTGTTGCTTTCTTCTTGTGCCACCTTAAGGTCACTATGATTTCCCATGCCTCAGCTCTTCCTCTATAAAGTGAAGAAAAGGGTACTTGCTCACTACTTATCAGCATTAGGTCTTAGTTAATGATTTGATTTGTGGAGCTCAAAGGAGGGAAAATAAAATCCAGCTTGCTGCTCAGTATTCCGTGGCTGTAGTCATTCTACAAAGGGCAGCAGCAATAAAAAATAGGGGGAAAAAAATTGCCTTAAGCAGTGGAATGAGAGGATCCGCTTTAAGAAGACAAAAAGCAGGCCCTGCCAAGTAAGACAATGCCATTTTTGCATAGGCAGTTTTGTGGAGGAAAACAGATGACTGTGAGAAGTCGCTTTGCTTATTACAGCGCAAAGGTGAACCGAATCAACCCACCAAGGATTCGCGTTTTCATGCAGACAATGTATTTCACTCTTCCAGCTTTCTCATCATCCCATTGCCATAACTATATAGGAAACACATAAAGCTATCTTTACCATTTAAACCCTCACATTCTGACAGCAAATTGGATGATGTGACATGCTGCCTTCCAGAACAGGCGCTGTCCATCACCTTGCTGCTAATCTCTGTGATTAGTGACCTGCAATGTAAGTCAGCTATCAAAGACCACCTGTGCCTTTTGCTGTAAGCACCTCCTAGCATATCTCTCTGCGGTGTCATACTCTCTTGTCTGCTTTTTGATTGATGGAAGTTTGTCTTTTGAGTGGTGACTCAGAAAATAAATCATTCCCCTTGCCATTCATTGAGTGCGACTCTGCAGCACAAAGCCGGTGTGGTTAATCAAAGCTCCAAAGAGCAACAGAAAAGCAACAGAACCGAGAATGAGGAGGATAGATAGAAAGGATAAAACATAATAAAAAAGGATTATCTGGGAGCCAACCAAAGCAAAAGCAACATAAAAAGAGCTGCAAATAAGTGTTGTGTTTACTGCACTACTGCACCAGAACTAGAAAGCTCATTTCTTCTTTCTGCTTCTTGACATATATGCAAGGATGCACGAAGAGTCCATCACCTCTCAAAAATATAACTGTGTCAAGGAGTCTGATTTTGCAAGCTTTAGCATGTGAAGAATGCTTTCTGGGGTCAGTGGAATTCTTCTGAGTCGAATAAATAAAGCATGGAGGATTCTTCTGTTGTGAATTATAGTCCAAACCAGTTTGTGGTCCAGCTGGAATCATACACTCAGAGGGCTGACAGAAGTAAGAATGTCTCTTGCCATTAACTGGCCTGGAGTAAAAAAATAAGGTGAAATTTTATATGTTATGCAGACAGCAGTATGATGAAAGAATCAAACCGAGCCAGAAACACTGTATTGTAGGACCAGAAAGTTCTTCCTAAACAGAAATGGTTCAGAGAATGATCACAGAACAGTTTGGGTTGGAAAGGACCTTAAAGCTCATCCAGTTCCAACCCCCTGCCACAGGCAGGGACACCTTCCACTAGACCATATTTCCCAAAGCCCTGTCCATCCTACTCTTGAACACTTTCAGGTATGGGGTAATAATCTGTATTACCTAGGGACTGAGATCATGTTATATCTATACAAAATACATTAAAGATCCTAAAATCAACTACATTTGAGTCTTAAGTTTTCAGCCCAGAAGGCTTCTGTGCTTTTGTGGAGGGAGGAGTGAGGCGATGGAAAGGACAATATTAGAAGCTTTGGGTTTTTATATCCAGCAAGTTTATGGAAGCTTTTAAAATTATGAGGAGCAATCACGAGCTAGAGGCGGAAAGAAGCCGGTGGTTGAGTATGTAACTGAGACGAGTGTGATTCTTTGTATTCACTGTGTGCCAGAGAACTCAGGGAAAATGTGAGGTGTTGATGGCACGGGTGAAATTGCAGCAGAAGTGAAATCAAGACACAAGGAGTAGCAGATAGAAAAATAATAATCTATCACAGAAACACTGCGAGGCAAATTCCCTGACAACAAAACTCTATCGAAGGCGAGGTATCGAAACCATCCGGGAATCGGGCCATAAAAATGAGATGACAAGAACTGCACGTCCATGGAGAGGTGCTGGAAACTTACTTAAGCCAGTTAAATGCAATGGCTCCTTCTTTAAATAAGAAAGAACAATAATAAAATCTTCATGATGTGTTTTAGGGTGACCTTTCCGGTTGAAAAGTCAAGCCAAGCGGCGAGAGACAGAGAAAGAAAAGGGCTAAGGAGAGTTAAACTTATAAAGACATGAATGACTTGGGAATTGAAGCACTGCTATAGAGGAATGTGGATGTGAATGGTGCAAATTTACAGGGCTATTTTTGAGGAACTGTAGGAGGAATTTCAGATTTTCAGCACCTTTCTTTATGAAAAGAAAGACCTTCATCTGGTGGGAATTCAGTCAATTTCCTGATGGGTTTTTTGGCCATTTCCTATGTTGCAAGGTTACTAATGGTAATTACAGACCCTGTTTGTACCTTGTGGCTCTAACTGTGCAGAAAGGTTTCCTTGGCTTGCTTGCCCCTCCCAATAGAGGGTTTTTAAACGACTGGCCCTTGGTAGGAGTTGCTGCAATACTTGTGAGCAGATTGAAGCCACCTTTCCCTATTGCTTTCTTATATAGTAACCATTTCTCACTCGCATTTTGCTATCTCCATTCCCCGTGACAATAAACCACAATTTCAGTGTTCATTATAACAGCTTTCACCACAACGGCATTGTGAAGGAGCCTATTTTAAGGTGTTTTATTAAAAGGTCTAACAAACCTGCTCCTTTTGAGGCTTTCATACAGACAGAGAAGGTAGAAAGGAGACAAACCAATTCAATAACAGTTGCAAAAAAAGAGTCACAGTTTTTCAAGCCAAAAAAAGCTTTGATTTTGTTTTAAGGGAGGAAGACAGTGCACTGAAAAGCAATCAGATGCTCTGTTCCTTTTATCTCTCTCCAGTGTGAAATTGCCAATATGTTTGATTCAATACAGCAAAATAGCTACCAATATTCTGTAGATCTCTTACACGCTACTACTGCTCCTTAGCATAAAACCACTTCCTTCTCTATTGCTTCCACATTCAGCCTTTAGTTTTTGCAGCTCTCAGGCCTTACCTCTGCAAAATGTTTAACGTGTGTAAATTTTGGCTGGTGAGTAATCCCATCGGTATTGAACTTACATGAATGAATTGAAGTCAGTGAGTTTGGTGGGTTTAAGCACATGTTTAAAATCAAGGTGGCACTCAAATCTCTGCGGATGACTTAAACATAGCTCAATTATAAGACACTCCAACCATTCCCACACACACACACTTCCCTCTTCCATTTGTGTTCAGTAGTTTCTATGCCTTTTGCTGACAAATAGGAAGCGTGAACTTGGTCTCCTGCCATCACTGGAATAGATTGGGAGAGCGTTAAGTGGATTTTATTTAGGTAGTGTCTTAATTTCTGGGAAAAGTGCCACAGAAACTGTAAAAACCTTTGGAACTGGGATTCTGTCATTGCAAAGTTCATTTGGGAAGCTAAAGGGACAAAACCCATACAGCAGTCTTAGCAAAGTCAGAACTGTCAAAATAGGAGTGAGACCCTCTTTTTCTTTACCCGGGTGCAGGTGTATTCACAGCTATGCTGTGGCTCTTGCTCTCTCCTATAGTCTCTCTTCAGCTCAAGAATTTGCTTAGTTATGCTTGTGCTAGAGAGCAAGTGAGGAATTAGTAATAAAATGTTTTCAAGCTTCTGCATTAGTATCATGATCTGTAGGTTATCAGAAATTGTGCAAAGAGCCTTCCATCAGGCTCATGGTTTTGAGAGCCACAAACATTATATTACACTACATCCCTCTAAACCAACCTGTAAAGCTCACAGTGCATCCATCCTCGACTACTGCACCATAGCTGTGTTGTGCTGCAACACGAACCCAGGGCACAGCATCTGAGGCTGGGGTCTAAGAGTCACAGAGCAGTCAGATATTATTAATGAGTTCAGGATTCACCCTTTCAAGACAGAAATGCCAACACAATGCAATTCAGTCCTTGCCAATACATCTCCATATGTATTTGTTATGAAAACAACTAAGAACTGATAGGTGTTTTCTGATCTTCTTCTTCTCTGATTTTAAGTACTGGTGATAAATAATAATACCACGGTATGGCATTTAAACTTGGGTTCTGCTTTTTAGTGGTCAGAAGGACTCAGTTCCTGAGAAACTCAGCCTGTAATTACAGATGAGGGGACTGGAGCACTTCCCATATGAAGACAGACTCAGAAAGTTGGGGCTGTCCAGCCTGGAGAAGAGAAGCTGCGTGGAGACCTCAGAGCAGCCTTCCAGTATCTGAAAGGGGGCTGTAGGGTTGCTGAGAAGGGACTCTTCATTATGGACTGTAGTGATAGGACAAGGGGTGATGGGTTCAAACTGAAACAGGGGAAGTTTAGATTGGATATAAGGAAGAAGT
>WYDI02025787.1:0-19381 GCA_009867235.2 Psittacus erithacus | reverse complement strand
GTATTCTGGACAGATTTCTGTGTTATTTCTGACAGCTTTTTCCAGGAGTGTTCCAGAACTTCTGCATGCAATCTGTCATTTCTACACTTTACTGCTTCTTTCTACTTAATAGTCTGTTTTTAGCTTAGTCTTTTTAGCCTAAATCTGCTTTTTGGGTCATTTATGTCTTGCCCTATCTAGATTAAGCAAAAAGAGCAGTTCAGCAGTTTTGTGGCTTTCTCTTTTCCTTTTCCTTTTCCTTTTCCTTTTCCTTTTCCTTTTCCTTTTCCTTTTCTTTTTCCTTTTCTTCTCTTTCTCCTTCTCCTTTTCCTTTTTGTATTCTCGTTCGTAGCAACCTTTTTCTTATATCCACATTTCTTTTACTTTGTTAATAACCCCAATTCTTACTTGCAGTGGTGTTTTCTAATACTGTAAATTTTATCTGGATTATGACCAGCTGGTCCTCAATTCTTGGAAGTGTGCAGTTCCTCAGACTGGATGAAATAATGCAGCTGCAGCTTTACCAGTGCTGAGTAGAAAGATTCTTCAGTGACTTGCAGTCTATACTTAATTTAACCATTGCATGAGGACCTTCGTCTTTTGTGGAGCAGCTTGATATAGTTGATCGGTTATCCAGCTTGTGATCCACAAGAAATTGAGATTTTCTATGGAATGGCTACCAAGTCAGTGGTTCTGCATCTCAAGCTGTTGCTTTTATTCCTACTGAACAAACATAATAGCTCCCAAATCAAATCTTTAAATTTGCCTAGGTTATTCTGAATTCTAGTCTCTTGTCCATCATGTGCCTTCAAGGAGGATATTGTCACTGCAAATATGTTTGCAGTACTCATTAAAGAAGATACCAAATGCTACCAGATCTGGGAGAGTCTAGATTCTCACTTAGAAATATCTTTTCCCGTTGATAGAAGCATCACTAACCACTCCCTGAATACAATTTTCTGAATCAGTGTTGCACCCACTTTGTACTATTTTCATCTGAATTGTGCTTCCTTGGTTTGATTAGAAAATTGTTATGTGTAAGAGGATCAAAAATAGTCTGCAGTACATGACATCTGGTGCTTTTTCTCTGTCCACAAGGTTTGTTACCCTATCAAGGAAGAAAATTAGATTGCTTTGACATGATTGTTCTTGACATGGATGTTATACATGTCCTCATTACCTTCCAGGCACTTAAAAGAGTTTGGCTATTTGTTTCAGCATTTTTCCGTGAATTGAAGATAAGATGATTGGCCTACAATTGTCATGCATGCTTTTTCTTGTTTTGTTTTGGTCTGTTTATAATCCTTTGTAAAGATAGACATTACACTTGCCCTTTTTGTGGTCTTCCAGTTTTTCCATTGTACCTTTTAGGTTCTCAAAGACTAGCCCTGCTGACTTTGAGGTTCTTAGTGAGCTCTTCAAGTACTTTTGGATGAGATTCATTAGACTCAGCCTGTTTAAAACCCCTCACCTTCCCTAAGTGCTTTGAATATTGCATTTTCCCATTTGAAGCTCAAGTCTGGCCCATTGTCAGTGATATTAATTGTGATAGCTACGTGATTGCAATTGACCTTAGAATAAAGACTGAGGTAAAAAAAAAAAGATATTCATTAGTCTTTTTGGCATCAACCATCCTGTTCCACTCCTTTCCTAAGGAGCCGAGTGGCCTTTTCCTAGATATTCCTCTTACTGGAGTATTTTATTTTTTTATGTCTCTTGATGTTGGCATCTGAAACATACTCACTTGGATTTTTTGCTTATTTCCCTACCAGACAGGTAGTTCCTTTCCAATGCCGTATCACTCCTTGATCTGTAGGCGTAGACTGTGTTTTTGTTCATAAATTTATAACTTCATATTTCCTTGCGTTTACATCACTCAGAGTTTGAACTGGCCCAAATAACATAGTGACCCAGTTTCTATGATTAACCTGCCTCTTGTCATCATTCAATTCTCCAGCTGGCTGTCTCATTCATAGCTGACAGCTGTAGTACATCCACTTTTTCTTCTAGATCCTTGATTAAAAGTTTGGGCAGCTTTAGAGTAATGCCTATTTTTGTGGATTTCCATTGAAAACATCTGCATTACATGTTAATTCTTTGATTACTAGTTGTGAGGAATTATGTTTAATTGCCCTTCATGCACTGAACATATGCTTTATTGAGTTTATGGAATTACCAGTTTTTAAATTCTAGTGATATTTTGAAATAAGTCAAAAGCTTAATGAAATTATTTCTGCAGAAAGCAGTTTCATTTTTTGTCTTTTTCAAGATTTTTAATTTTATAGAAATGGAAATCAGCTTTCCAGAAGCACAAGTGGGGAAAAGGAAAGGTAGGACAGAAAAGCTGGATTAGGATGAGTAAATTACTAATACAGTGATAGACAAAATCATCCATCTTATCTGTAACAGAATATAAAACTTTACTAGTGAAATGGAGAAAAACCAAAGAGAGGACAAGAAAAAGACAGCAGCTTCCTTTCAGGAGTATCTTTCCTTAATGTCTGCTCTCGGTTTTCATATTCCTGTAAGCTTCTCTGACACACAGATTCAAAGCTTCATTAAATGAACATCCTTACGCTTATAGCTATAACATGCCAGAGGAAAACCCCTAAGCCCATGGAGCTCACCTTATTCCTAGCCTTTGAATCTGAACAGTGCTTTGGATGGTGGTTTCCATTGTTTTAGTGATCACACTTTATAATGCAGTACTATTGCTTTCAACATTTATATTGAATGAAGGGCAGGTTCATAGAGGACTATGATTGCTCATAGATCAAAGCTAGATTTGCTAGCTGTCACCAGCCCTGTCCAATGTAATGATATGCATTGACAATTATGATACTAAATGTATTGTGGTTGTTTATAGATCATTTCTTGATTTAACCAATTGAAGTGGCTATGATATCCCTGGCAATACAAACAAATATAAAGAGGGGATACAATATTTTACTAATATTGTGAACTAATGAGATAGGCAATTTTCTCACAAGGAAACCTGAAGGTTAATCATTCATACTCTAACAAAAATCAGACTTTGTGAAATCATATTATAGTTAATTGAAGAAGGCAAATTCGAGGTATGAGAGTCATCCATTACTTATGTGTAGCCTTGTTTATTATATGACTAGGTCTGACCTGCCAGTTAAGATTTCCTCATGTAGAAATGTATTTCCCTCCATATTGGGAGGATGTCAGTGAATGTGGCTCTGTCACATTTCATTACTTTAGACTTTACTCTGTTTCATTTCAGTCTGCAGTAGGACTGCTTCTGAAATGGGATTATTGACCCCTACCATTGATCATGCTGCCCTGATGTGTGTGCGTGTGCAGTTAGTACTACTCTCAAAATATGAACATCTGAAGGTAAAAATAATACATGATCTGCAGTGTAAATAATACCTATGGATTTTTCCTTTCTCTTTCTTTTTTATCCCCCTTTTTTTCTAAGGCTAGCTTAGTCTGTCAGCAGGATGAAAGGAAAAATTGCTACACTTGTGCTAAATTTCCCCTGGGAAAGTAAATTATGGACAAGCCTCCAAGGACAGCCCAGAAAGAAAGGGATAAGATATTGATGTGCAATGTACCTCTCACTCTTTCTTCCTTGTCCCACAATTGAGCACTCCTACAATGAAAAGTTATGAGTTCCTTGTTAAATAGAGTTTCTCTCCTTCTTGTCCCACAATTTATTCTGATGCTGAAAATTTTATAATTTGGTAAAAACTGGCAGCAGCCTCATTTGTCCCCAGAAAAGGATATCCATGTTTGAACAGTTTGTGAAATAGAGCTATGAATGCTCACACTTGAAGACAGATAGTCATGCTAGGTGCCAATTATTTCATCCATTTTAACCTTTATGCTTCTGGGGGTGGGCAAGGAGAGGAGGAAAGAGGGCAAGAGGAAGATGGATAGCTAAGAAGAAAAATTTGAATGACCGGAGTATAATTGTACCAGCATCACTGTAAACTTGCTTGCTGATTTGCTTAAAGAGGTATTGACAAAGCTTGCCTCTTAAATTTCATGCTACATTTCGGCAGCCACCAGAACCTCACGGGACAGTTTTAAAGAGAGCTTTTGTGGATTCATTTGTAAACCTGTTTATGGATGCTTTGGTAGTTGATTCCCAGGTTGATAAGCATTTTTCCTCTCTTTATTCCACTAAGGAAGGCTGCGCATTTTTTTTCTATATATATGCGTTAGTAGAGGACAGATGATGGGAGATACTAGATTTAATTTTTGTTGGATTTGATCTCCTCAACATAAAAAGTACATGGAACTGTTGGAACAAGTCCAGAGGAGGCCACGAGGATGATCAGGGGACTGGAGCACCTCCCATATGGAGACAGGCTGAGAAAGTTGGGGCTGTTCAGCCTGCAGAAGAGAAGGCTGCGTGGAGACCTCATAACAACCTTCCAGTATCTGAAAGGGGCCCACAAGGATGCTGGGGAGGGACTCTTCATTAGGGGCTGTAGTGACAGGACAAGGAGAACGGGTTAAAACTTAAGCAGGTGAAGTTTAGATTGGATATAAGGAAGAAGTTCTTTACTGTGAGGGTGGTGAGGCTCTGGAATGGGTTTCCCAGGGAAGTCGTGAATGCTCCATTGCTGGCAGTGTTCAAGGCCAGTTTGGACAGAGCCTTGGGTGACATGGTCTAGTGAGAGGCGTACCTGCCCATGGCAGGAGGATTGGAACTAGATGATCTTAAGTTCCTTTCCAACCCTAACTATTCTATGATTCTATGTTAGTGATCTCTTCATGGAGCCAAAACCCATGAAACGATGGAATTGTTCCACTGAAAGGTGAGGACAGGGAAGGATTGGTTTGGGTTCATCCCCAGATACTTTTATTCCTCAGTATTTGAGTCCATGATACCCTGTATCTCTCATAACCTCCCTTTAGCAGGGCTCAGTGTGTCCCGAAAGTTGTTACCCCTTTCAGGTTTTCTAAAGGTTCCCAGGCTTTTCTTGTGGGTTCATGAATGATCTGATGAGAACTGGCGGGTGTTTTAGTTGTTCACTGCATTCTCTATCTGTCTTTGGAATATTTGCTCAATGTACTGAAGAATCTCAGCTTTCCCTGAATCTTTCATGGTAGCCTGGGAGGGGGTGGGGATGGGGTGGCAGGTGGTTTGGCTGGTTTTAGACAGAGCAAAGACTAGTGCTATGAAGAGACTGCTCTTCTGAATGTGCAGGTAGAAGCAAAGTGATGAAGTTTCCTCATGCTGATGGAATCTGATACCATTACTGGCCAGGAGAGGCAATTAGTATTTGTTCATTAGAAACAATATCTAGTCTCTCAAAATAGGGAAATTTTCTGAGACTGAGATGTGAGAGCCTTAGGTATTCAACTCTTGTTGTGGTTCCTGCTCTGGTGTGATGCAAGCCACAGTAAAGGTTTGAATGAAAAGAGGTAAGATACACATAGCACCTATTATATAGGTGCGTATAGCACCTATTGTATCAAATCTAAATGTTGGAAATAAACTGTCTTTATTTCCTTTTTTCCCTGTTTGCTTTCTCTGCAGTCATGCTTAGTTCTGGGAAAGGGAAAGCAGAAAAACTGACATGATACATGACATTCCAGTTATGGAAGGGGAAAAAAAAATGTAGCAGATTGACAGGCCAATAAAAATACACAGAAGGTTTTTCTCCTTTCCAAGGATATGTGAGCAGGAACGTGGGAGAGGAAAAGGCTGGAGAGGGTGAAATATGTATGATTACATATAGACACACACCTATATATTCATATACGCGTATGCAAACGCCTGTGTGCACAGACAAACATTAATTCAATGGGTAATGGTATATGTTCAAAACATACTTTTTTGTTCATGTTAGCTAAAATGATGGAATTTTCACAGTTCTTTATCATACCTTAAATTGGGCCTGCCATTTGTATGACAAGTGGAGCAGAAATTCTTCTGTGTGACCTGCTGTGAAGGAGAGAAGCCCAAGCTGTATGAGCAGGAATAGCTGCTTTTCTAGTGCACCATTAACCCAGAACTGAGTAACATTTTGCTTCTGTTGAACCACAGTTGTTGGATAGAAAGACTGGAAATGAGAGGAGATGAGTTTAAGTTATGGAAAGAGTAAGTATCTCTAAATGTTTAAGATGGAGTTATGCATATTAATCAAAAGATTTATATAACATAGTAGTATTGTTATTGACATTGGCAGTTAAATGATAGACTGTTTTACATTGTAGTTTCGATTTGGTGTGTTGGTTTGAGCTCATCACATGAAAAAGCAGTGGTGGTTTAGATGAGTTGACCCTCCTGAGGGTGGCTGCTAGTCTGAGGTTGCAGAGATTTAAGAAATGATGCCAGTTTCAATATAAGCTCTGACTTCCTTTCCTAGGGGAGAATTGAGTGAGTTGAGGATTGGGTCACGTTTTTTTGCCCCGGAGGTAGTTCTACCATTTGCAAAATCCAGAAGGGCCATTTGATATTTTTGTAAGAACATACTGTAGCCTGAGCTGCTACTTGGCCTTCATGTACAAATTAGAAAGTTTAGATATTGCTGATAGCACTTTCTCAGACATTTTTCTTAAGGACCTGGTTTTCTGTTAGACTTAAACTGAAATCTTTATTGCAGTCAGTATGAAGCCCTCTAACCAAGATGCAGCAGCTGTAGCTGTTTTCTCTGTTGCTCACATAGTACTGCTCTTCAGTCTCCTCACCAGTTTCTTATCCTTATTGCTATCAAATTCAGTTTGCCTTTCCATCTCTCTGCATGAAGGCTTCTCAGTCACATCACTGGTCTCTTTTTTCTGCTTCTGCCTGGCTTATTTTCTCCTCTCAACTGAGTCCAAAGTGATAACTTATTTGGCCATTGCCTTACTCCTAGCTTCCTCAATGCCTGCAGTGCCTCTGTGGGTAAGCACAACAGAACCATGAGAAGAGCCCCAGAAACTCTGATACCGTTTGGAGTAAATAGCAAGAGTATAGGAAAGCCACACTGTTAAGAAAGAGAAGGCAGCTCTGCCTTTGGTACAGAGCATCATTAATATCTTTGCCATAAATCAATCATTTGCACAGGCTTCCCCTGACATGTAATAGAATGGAAGCACCAAGGGAAATGTCACCCAGTTTCTCTATATCCTTTTCCTTCTTGTATGTCTTTTACTCTGTTTTCTCCTCACTAAGTTGTTTCATTGCCTGTTGTCGTGGTTTAACCCCAGCCAGCAACCAAGTCCCACGCAGCCACTTTCTCCCTTCCCCCAGCAGGATGGGAGAGAGAATCAGAATGTTAAAAGTGAGAAAACTCATGGGTTGCAATAAAGACAGTTTAATGGGTAAAGCAAAAGCCTCACATACAAGTAAAGCAAAACAAAGAATTAATTCAACACTTCCCATGGTCAGACAGGTGTTCAGGCATCACCAGGAGAGCAGGGGCTTCATCATGCATTACTAGACACGAACACCGTCAGCTTAGATGTGTGGTCCCGTTCCGTCCCCCTTTGCTCTCTCTTCCACCAGCTTTATATACTGAGCATGACGTGATATGGTATGGGATATCCCTTTGGTCAGTTGGGGTCAGCTCTCTGGCTGTGTGCCTGCACAACTCCTTTTGCACCCCCAGCCTACTCACTGGTGGTGGTGGGGGGTGTGAGGAGCAGGAAGTGCCTTGACTCTGTGTAAACATTGCTCAGCAATAACTAAAACATCCCTGTATTGTCAACACAGTTTCCAGCACAAATTGAAAGCGTAGCCCATACTATGAAAAAAAAAATAACTCTATTCCAGCCAAGCCCAGCAGACCTGTTATCCTGTGAATAATGTGGTATTTACTGGTAGGAAATGGGAAAAGAGAAGGAGAAGTGAATAACAGAGTGCTGTTGCTCCTATTTTAGGTTCAGAGGTATTTTTGAGACTTGGAGAAGTAGAGTGGATGGTGGAAGAAGGGCTGGAATAGCAGATTTAAGAGAGGTTGGAAGATGGGATACATGTGTGCATTGTGAGAGAGGCATGAGACACAACTGTTAAAAAAGAGATTTTGAGAACACTACCCTAAATTATTAGCAATAACACTTTTGGCTGAAGCCTGTAAATAATACCAGCACAACCTTCAAAATTTATGAATACACTGTCTAAATATCTCTTCCAAAAATACTTGGAACTGTCGGACTGCCAATTACAAATAGTAAATAGCCCTAGTGATACATGCCTTATGATTGCTTCTTCCAGTTAAAGAGTACATTTATCTTTCCATTAACAAGATGAAAGCTTTAGCTATTACAGTATCACATATTTGATACGTATTATATACTTGATACATTAGACACCTACATCTGTACCTTGTATGCCTATAAAAACATTTTACTATGTATAAAGAGAAAACAAGTGTTGTACTGCCATCTGTTTCGTGTGGGGGTTTTTGTTGGTGGTTTGTTGGGGTTTTTTTGTCTGTTTTTGGTCTTGTTTGGGTTTTGGTTTTCTTTTTAAGGTTGTGACTCTGGAAGTACCTTTCAAACAATACTTTATTAATATAAAAATATACATCTGTGTGTTTTCTGCCTCCTGTGAGAAAGGAGGTAACAAAAAATCATGCACAGTTCTTGTATCTTCTCTTTTCTAGTATTCTTCACTATTGTTGGTGAGCCAAGGAGTCATTATAATGCAAAAAAATGTACATTTCCAGTACTGAGGTTATATGACAAGCAGAGAAATACTAACTGATGCATAAACATAAGTTTGGTTTAGTAGCTAACCCCATCTTTAAAGATTTTGGAATACTTTAATGCTATTGGTAGTTTATCAAACAGCTCTTTGAAGATAAGATATTTTATGTTCATACGTAGAGCCAAACTGTAGGACAAAGGAGAATGGCTTTAAACCAAAGGGCAGTAGATTTAGATTATGTATTAGGAAGAAATTCTTTACTGTGAGGGTGTTGAGGCGCTGACACAGGTTGCCCAGAGAAGCTGTGATGCCCCGTTCCTGGCAGTGTTCAAGGCCAGCTTGGATGAGGCTTGGAGCAGCCTGCTCTAGTGGAAGCTGCCCCTGCACATGGCAGGGGGTTGGAACTGGATGAGCTAATTATTAGGATTAAGTCTATTTCAGCAAAACAAAGAACACATTTAATTCCCCCAAAACTATTTTCTTTGTCATCAACAATCCCAAGTCTCCTTTTGCTTGCCTGGGTTAAAAGCCAAGCTGCTCAGCTCTGTCAAAACTCTGGCAATTCTGTGTGGGTGCCAAAGCAGAACTTGCTAGTCTCTAGTCAGCTTTACAGCCACAAAATGCTGACTGAACGGGATACAAGTGGCAGCTGAGGTTCACAACTTAGGATCACAGCTCTGGGTTTCTGGACCAAAATTCCTCCTGATTTCAATTTTATGCCTTCAAGTCCTTTTTTAGACAAAGTCCCAAGTGACATAGCTGACACTGCTGTCAGAATATAAGCTCTGTTGAGGCAAGATCGTTTCTTTCCTCACTTAAAATGACATGTACATATATGACTGCATAGTCTGAACACATTATTTCTGTGAGGGCGTTCTTGGGGTCATATATGGTCATTCATCTTTTAAACAATAACAAGTGAATATTTATTCTCAAAAGATGCCTGCAGTGTATAGCATGCGTATGGTTCTGCTTTCTGAGCGAATTCTGAAGTAGATTGTATGATATATGCAATGTGATTGCCATAATATCATTTACATGCAGTGTCCAACTGGGATCCTTAGAGACAACTTCTGCACATCTCTGTGCTTCATTGTGCTGTAGCGCATACTGTCTGCATCAAGTCCTTTGTTGAGCTGCAGTCTTTTAGGTTGCACAATTTGGTAGCCTGGGAACACCTAGTAGGAGAGGAATATCTGGGTGTTTTAAGTGGCTTATGCCTCTGTTCTCTTCTGCTGTGTGTAGTTACACACTAAATATTTCCAATGCTTACAGTGGCTTGGGAGTCTGCCAGAAGCTGAGCCAGACCCATGGTGTGTTCCAGGATTGTGGTTATAAGACTAATACAGAATGCAGGAGAAGATACTATTTCCCTCATTGTCAGGTGAATCATATATGCCACTAGCAACATCTTGAAAAATAGTCCATTTAAATCTGTTGCCAAATCAAGTTTGTGTCACTGTAATCAGCTCTGTGTTTACCCTAAACAGTGTGTGTCCTTATTAGTGCCTTTTCAGTCCCCTCAGACATGCTGATATTGATTGAATAAACACTAACGATAATCTCTATCAGCAATAAGACATGATACTCACACATACCGTAACCTCAGTGTTACTTTCAATAATGCTGGAAGATTTCATTTGCATTCGTTGCCTTAGTATAAGCATCACAGTGTGGTTTTCTCAATCTGTCTCTGTATCTCCCTGAGTTCTGTGCTTGTTCTGATCTGGCTTTTCTGTGTAGAAATTTGGTTCCTGTCCTTTCTATTTCTGTTGTCCATTTCACAAAAGTATCTCAAAGAAGCATATAAATGCTAATTGGAACAGCAGCCATTTAGCTGCACACAGCCACACCTCCCTGGTCAGGACAGAATACACTGTATTCTGTATCCAAATGAAATTGCAGGAATGAGTTGAGGTAGGCAGGACGCGCAGACTGGGAATTTGGCTAGGACATTTTCCTATTTAAAAACAACCTGGGCATCTTTAATTACAGCAACAGTCAGGACTATGGTTCTTGCATTGCAGATGAAGATTATGTTTTGTACTTTCTAACACCATTTCACAGGCTTAGCTCTGACTCATAGTAGTGAATGGAAAACAGTGACCTGCTGAGTCATAAGCGTCTTTAAAGAAACATTTATTTACTCGTATTTTCAGTTACATGGGGTTTATATTATGCTATCAGGCAATGTGTGGACAAAAAAGAATATTTCAGGTTTGGTCAGAACATGTTGGAAACTAAGAGAAAGGCTTATATAAAATGCCTCCATATTTAGCTTACTTAAAAAGTTTTATTTTTTTCTGGAATGACACATAAAATACAAATGCTTCAAACACTGAGCAGAGTATGTGAGCTTGGTTCACTTGTTCCTTATGTGGGAATCGCTTGCATCCATGTATAACTTGTCCATATATTTGTCCATATAATAACAGCAGAAAGAGCAAACATGACCTGTTTTCTTTGACTTCACTGTCTGCTATCTGCCTGCCTTTCATGGTTTCTTTGTGCAAGCAAAAATATTTTGTGAAGCATAAAGCCCTGTGGCAAATGGTAATCTAACCAACAATCAGGAGAATAATTGTTTTGCAGGGAATATTCTCATTCTGTAATAGAGAACAAAAGCCTTGCAATTAAGACAACAGAGCATTAATAACACACATTTATCATTCTATATGAGCTTATTATTTCCAGTCCTTTGCAAATAGTTCTAATTTATATACCATTCCTTACAAAGCTGTATGTTAATGTGATCTGCTTTGCTGTGTTAGTATTTAGAAATATTTTTAGCATCTTGCACTATAAACTTCTCTGGATCCTTTGAAGGACAGAGCACAACCTTGGAATCCATGAAACATACTCTTAACTTGGTCTCTGTAGCCTGATACTCTCTACTACTGTCTCCCTTGAGTCTAAGAGCTGGATTATAGTTTCCTGCTAAACCAACTCGAATCCTTTCATTTTCAACTGTGTTCTCAGGCTTCTTCCTCCCACCCATCTCATTTTGCCCTTCATTCTCAGACTTGTTTCTTGCTCTCAGCTGGCTGTTTATCCTTAGCCGTTCTGGCAGTCCCATGCTCTTGCAGGAGAATCTGCGCCTTTTCCTATACCACCCCATATGTCTGGGCTTTTTTTCCTTTCTTGGTCAATCCATCTAAGCTTCCATACTTGGTTCTCATGTATAATCCCAGTGTTACTTTCTCCTTTGCTCTCTGAGACAGATGAATTTACTGGGAACAAAGCCATGGCTTCATACTGGTGTCTGTCGACTATGGAGCCAATGGCTGAATTCAGAAAGGAGAATAAATGGCATATGTTAAAATGCCATTGCGGCTAGTTTTGCAGATGTGAGTACTTAATACAGAATTCATACCAAAAAGGTGGCTTTGTTCTATTTTAGCTACACTCCACATGCATCTCCCTAGTATAAAAGGATGTGGAGTTACCAATGTTCCCCAATATGTATTTTGTGCATAGAAAGCTGAACGATGCTGGAATGGTTCAAATACTAGTGGATTTTATTCTTAATATCTCTTTGGAAATAGATAATTTTTGTTTTGCAAATATTTAGAACTTAGGCATCAAAAGATTATTTAAAATACTGTAAATTATATATATGAATGTGTCTAGCTTGTAAACAATTTTTGTCTCTATGGCTGTTGCAGTCTGATGCAATTCTCTGGCTGAGATGAAGGGAATGAGCATGTGAATAAATTACTGGTATTTAAACAGTGGTGTTAATTTGCAATGCATGAACTACTCCATAGTAACTGCTTATGTGCATGCTCTGACCTGGTGATAAATGGAAGATACTGTCAGTTTGTTTACACAAGTTAAAGTTAGTCCAAAGAGAACAGCTCTTCTCCAGGCTGACTTGTCTTTTTCCCTTAGAGGGTATTTGTGATGAACTACCTATGCAGCAGTTCTATTGGAAACAATGTAAAATATAATCCAAGATAAAAAATGGAGTTAGAAGTGTGAGAAAAATATTTACTTACTGGATCTAGAATTGCAGTCGTCATGAATTGAATGAGATAACTTTCCCAACATGGATATTGGTTTTGCAGAGTAAGAAGCGTATAACGACTCTGAGATCAAGCCCTTCTATTTGATCTTCCTTCCACTTGTTTAACTCCAGTTTGTTGGCATTGTTTGAGATAAGATTCAAGTGTTCAGAAGTGCTTCCTAGTGCTCTTTTAGATACCCTTGAATAGCTGAGGCATTTGCTCATTGGGCTAGCAAATGTGACAGAGATCTGCAGGAGACTAATATCCTTCCAAAACAGCACTGGAAGGCTCTTACAGTTGCACCAAGTTCCTATGTTTGGGTAATTAAATTCATCCTGGCTGCCCAAAAGATGAGTTTATTCTTCTTATTTCTCTGAAACTAGTAAATTTAATATATAGACTGGTCTGAGGCTTTAATATCTATGGGTCTTTCAAGTCAAAATGTGGAAAACAAGAAAGAAAAATAATTAAATATATGAACAAGAATCAGAAAAAAAAATTATTGGAAAATTTTCACCAGTTTTACACAATTCACTTAATTACTTGGCTTATTCAGTTACCAGTGGATCTGAAGAGTTCACGGCTTTTCTTAATCAGTATTTGTCAGTCCTCTATGGACAAGGTGGCAGTCTTTAGGAAGCAGTTATTAAAGTAAAAAGGACTTTTTAACAGTCACTAATAACTACCTTTTAAAGATTTAGCATTCTAACTTGGATTCCTATACCTGTTTTATCTAATTGCAGTTTCTGTGTAAACCCCTTTGTCTTTGCCAAGGCGTAGGGTGAATTATAGGTGGGTCAGTAGCTTTCCTTCACACTTAGAATTATTTATCCAGGTGTCCTGTCCTGGTTTTTATCACTTATTGCTGAATATGCACATATTCATTATTTCATACATTCTTACAGTAAAAGAATATGGATATGGTTAGTTATGTTATAGTTAGATATGGTCCCACAGCAGAAATTACAAAGAATGAGGGTATGCAAAGGAAAGTCAAAGACTTCAGAATGTGATGTTAATTTTTTATCAATATAACCACTTGCAGGAAAAAAAATAAAGAATAAAGGGCTGTGCTGCTAGAGACATAAGCACTATGTCAATATAGAGGATGAAGAAGGAGGAAGGGAGCAAGGGGCGTGTATCGTTTTGTTACAGTTTTTATCGGTTTTTGTACCTTGGAAGCCTGAGTTCAAATTTGGGTTTGACAGTGAGATAAATATAGCAAATATATTTTCCACTTTTCCTTTCCCAAACCAAACAAATGTTTTGCTCCAGGGTATTTCTGGAATGTACAATAAATCAGTAGTAAAAAGAAAAAAAAATATTTAAACACTGTCGAAGTGTTCTTAAACATCCATTGCCACAGCATAATTGTATCCTAATGCTGCCACATAATGTGGAAGGAAAATAGGACACTTAGGGAAAGTAGCTTCTGAGAGAAATTTGACTTATTTATTTTGGAGGGGAGAGAGAGTCTTATGAGATTGTTTTATTTTAATGGTTTGAATTTGTGATAGCAAATAAGTTCTTATCATTATATGAATGTGATGTGCAACAGTTATTTCTTTGCGCCCCTTGGAAGTACACAGTGAAACCTGTGTGGAGACAGATCCTTCCTCTGTTGATCCATTAGAGCAACTTCAGGGACTCATTAGACAACTGTATGTCTTTTCAATCCGTCCAGTGCCAGTCTAACCAAAATGTGTAATAAAAGTTGTTTTGGACTGTGTGTTTTTCCATTTGTCTTTTATCTGAGGAGCTGAATTGTTTTTATATTGCAGGCACTGGCCCATCTTTAATTTGGTCTGTTGTGTAGCCATCACATTTCTGGCTAAGAGACACAGAGCAAGCTTCAGAAGCTCACATACTGTCGGGATCTGGAGTCATTGCAAATTAAATGGTGTTATGTAAGTTTGCCCTTCAGAAATTTGCTTTGGGAATTTCTAAATCCAAATAAAAAAGTCCTTTGTTGCCAGTTAATGGAAAAGTTGCCACCAAATGATATAAAGTACATGCTGTTAGGTATTAGTGCACAGTCTCCACAGTGTTACTAGGGGACTCAAAAAGCTGGATTAGCTATCTTTTGGGAATTAATTTATTTATATCACTAAGTACGTGGTCAACCATACAGCAGTGTGATTAGCTGCCATGGATTTCTGTTGGCATAGCATCACTTTTACTCTGTCATGTAATTAATGTATTTTAGACAGGTTAGCAAAGGAGAATTCTTAGCCTGTAGTTGCTTTTTCTGCACTATTTTTTTGGGAAAAAACCCCCCACAAGACAGACCTCTCACTACTTCATATAATCTCCCATTACATAAAGTGTTTGCTATCTCAGAAAATACATAAAGACCAGGTTTTGCCCTCTGGATGCCTGCAACTTAGTGGTCAATCTGTAAAGCTCCTGTTGAGTAACAGTGACTTCTCAGTATTTCTTTGTCCTTCATCTCTGTTCCATTTTAAGGATAAGGATCTAAGTGTCTGAGTAGAAGCAAAATGAACTACAAAATGAGCCATTGCTGATGCTTTTGTTCTCTGAAGTCTGGATTATTATAACTTTGTTTGGTTTTCTCACCTATTATGGACAATTTGTCAAGTAGATAACATTAGTAGAATTGTAGTTTTAAAACACTTCTGATCACAATCTATTTGACTGCTGTAGAAATATGAAAAACATTGTAAATTGGTTATTACCCTGAGTGCAATTTCAATATAAAAATTTCCTCTTAAAGTGAGACACAAAAATGAGAACTTAAATCAATGAGAAGGTGTGTGCTAACTGTACAAACATAAGGTCTCGGTTTCTACGTTATATTCTGTGGAGGGTAAGAAGGACCACAGCCCATTCCTTGCAAAATAATTGGTTCCAAATTACTGAGCCTGCTTATCCCGGGTGTATGTACTGCCTGCAGTAGCCCCAGGCTTGTCTCCTGTGGCAGGAAAGCAAGGACAACATTGTCTTTGGTGATAGGCTAAACTCTCATCCATAACTACACAGTGTCAGGAAGACCATGTTTGAGACTAAAGCTTTATATATATCTATTTTGACCTTGCCATGTGTTTTGCATAAAATGAGGTCCTCTCTCGTGTGAGTTGTAATCCTCTTTAAAAGGACAAGGTGACATCTGAAGAAAAAAGACATGGAACTAGTGTAGGATCTACACATTCAGCCATTTGCTAATTACACTGAACACAGTGGAGTATTATGACTATATGGTGTCCAGGGCTGTCTGAGTTCTATAGCATATTGTGTGTATGGTATTCTGCACAGCCTGGCAAATGTTAGTGAATTCAGTAGCACTTCTGTGGCAGTAATGACATGTAACCATCTGTGATTTCGCACCTGCAGAAGCCAGTGTCAGCTGTTGAAGTTCAGCAGCCCTGGCTTTGCATGAATTTACTGCCAGAAACCTCACTCATTTACTAGCCGTGGAATTCAGATAACCCTTTCAGTGAACTTAAAGGTCTTACACATTATATAGCAAAACAGTGCTCCAGAGACAAAATCTCTCCCAGGCTGCCCTTCTTAATAAATACTGTTTGTACACTGTAGAGCTTTTATAGATTAAATAAGAAGTTTTATATAAAACTAATAGCACTGCTGGTACTGGGACACTGCTTAGTGTTCCCACTGGTACTGGGGCCATTTCATGCAGGCACTGTATGAATGTGTGCAGAGAGACAACCTTTCCTCTGAAATGTAGAAAGGAAAAAGGTAAACAGAGGCACAGAATAGTGGGCTGGCCTTACAGGCTGTGCTGCAGCACCATGGGGAATCCAGAGGTAGAAAAATCTCTCTCGATTTTCCCACCAGTGCCTTAAACCCTGTTTTGTACCATCTGTCATGAAGGAGAACAGGACTAGCTGGTGTTGTCCAGCTTCAGACTGTGCTAGCAGGCACTCATGTTAAACGATTTTACATAACTAACCTCAGCATATACAAACTGTTTATTCTGCTAAAAAGAGAAGTAGTTCTATTCAATATGAGCAAATCTCAGTTGTTTCTTACCGGAATCTGTGCTGAGCTTGGGTATTTCTCAGATGACCACCCTGATTCATCACAGATGTAATTTTATTGCTTTCTATATCCTTTTGCAATTTACTTTAGTGGAGATATGAAGGCTTCATGGCTGGTGAAAACGCTATCATCCTTTTCACTTAAGTCTAACTGCAGAGGTAAAACATGCAATAAGGAGAAGAAAAGAGTGGTGGAACCATGTAGCATGTGACCTATCAAATCATTCAGTCTCTATGCCACAAATATTAGGCATTATCAAATCTGCTTTTGTAGACAGATGCATATTTTTTAGTTTTCTGTAATGAACATGACCCAATTGGTTACTTACTATGTTCTGGTTCATGGGACAAGTGCTTTAGATTCATAGGTTGACAAAAATGTTTTCAAGATGCTGCTAATATTTCAATTCTTCAAAACACACAAGAAGTGTAAAAAAAAAACGTCTAGAAAAGGTTTTGCTGGGAGGAACAGACATAAGAGGCAATTTTAAACTAAGATTTTCCCGTATTTCAAGTTCTTCCAACACGCTAATAAAGTCACATCAGATACAATCCAAATTAATATTTTTTTCACCACATGTTCTTCTTTTCAGAGGGACAATTAAAAAGGTTCAAAGACAATTATAATTTTTGAGTAGTGAATGAATCAAAAATATTAGTTGCAAAAATTGGCCTAATGTAATGGCAGCTTCCTACACGATAACAAATGTAATAGCTTTGCCCAACTTACTAACATCAGATAAATTATAATTTTTCCCAGTTCTTGCCATTATGTGACTTAAAGAAGAAACATAGATTGCCAAGAACACACAAAATGAATGAATGATTTTCTTTATCATTGAGGCTGGGGGAAATCATTTTGTTTAATAATAGTTTGGTAAAAATGATAATGGTTTAAATTATGCTAGTCACAGCATTTGAAGTTGTGCTATTTCAGCTGGAGAGCAGGAAATGATCACAGAAGTGTTGAATCACAGATGTGTTGAATCACAGAATGGGTTGGGTTGGAAGGGACCTTTAAGATCATCTAGTTCCAACCCCTCTGCCACTGGAGGAACAGACAATGCTGAGAGAAAGCCACATCTCTGTGCTGGGAAAAATCATGCAGAACTCATGGAAAGTTAATTATAATGAATTCACACTAACGTATTTAAATCTGTTTCTGTTCCTTTAGCTAAGCTAATTAGTTTGTTTGCAGTGCAAGATCTTAGACGTAGAACTATTAAAAATATGACGGGTTTTGTAAACCTGTCAAAAGGGTAATAGCCCCTTTGTTTGCTGAATAAGGAAAATAAGTCCATCTTCTGGTATGCTATAGTACCAATGCACTTACAGAAAGTATGCTTATAGACTCACAAGATTGGAGTCTTAATTAGTAGTTATCTCTGTTGATGAAAGAACTCTTATTACTAGCACCTAAGAACTGGATCTTATTGACAATTAGTTTCTAGTAGCCTAAGTAATAACAGTTTGGGGTTTTGTGTAGTTATTGTACAGCTTCTCTACTTCTCGAAGTAAAGTTCCTAATGGATGTAATGAGTATTTATAGCTTAAACAATAACAGTGTGTAACCTCTAGGATCAATGTAATTAAGGAAAATCAATAACAATAGCAAAATCTCAATATGTCAGCATTTACCCAGCAGCTGGTAGGGCCAGTGGCTTCCATACAGCACCTTCAAGATCAAATAGTCTTTTTTCCTGTACTTGTGGTATGGCAGCCATGTTTTTGCAAGTGGCTATATGGTGAAATGAAAACCATGCTATAGTACTGGAAATGTATTTATTTGGTAAGAATAATGTCATGACTTCTGATACTACTCTTCTGGTCTTGTACTGCATTTAGCATATTAAACCTATGTGCAAATGCCTAAGTGATGGAAGTCAAAGGTTTACGTAGATTGCTTTCTGAACACAGCTTTGTTATGATAATTTATCTTTTTAAGGAAGGCTGGAACAATATGGCTTTAACTTCAGCAATTTTAGTGTATACTGTTAGTTTTACTTCTGGATGCAGTAGTGGAAACTGTTTTCTTGATTTATTTCTGCTGTTAATGAAGTTAGGGATTGTTTACTTCTAGAGCTTTCTGGATTCCTGTCTTCCTGTATCTCACTTTGTGTCCTGGCTTTTGTGTTTCTTTCTTTCTGTTCCTTACAGTCTACTTACTACCTTTTGTAACCTGGTATACTTTTCATGTTCTGTACTACTCTTAAGGTGGTTTATGTCATCAAAGTGCTTGTGATTTTGCCAAGTTTGTCTCTCAGTAAAATGAGTATACTTCTTTCATGCTGGTATAAAGTGTTCATGTGTCCTAAGTATTTTTCAACTATCTTGAAAGTCTTTCCTCTTTTCACTTGCTTTTCTATTTAACCTGCAGTTCACTGAAGTTATTGGTTCTGAAAGCAGGACTCTGTCTTTTTCACTTTTCTCTGCCTTACCCTTCTCAAAACTTGTTAGCTCATAGATGTCCCATTTCACTGCTCTCTTCTTTCCTTGTAGGTCATAATCAGCCCTCAGCTAGCCTTTCTTTGCATAATTTCACCTAGTCTTGTTGCTTAACAAGGCTATTTGGTGAGGTTTATATTGGTTGACTAAGATTTCTTATTTCTCCTTCTTATTTCCTGTGAGATTTGTGTTAATATACATATGCATCTTTGATCTACTGTTTTCTGGTTTGGACATTGTCCTGGGTTCAGCAGCAGCAGTCATTTTTCTCCTTAGTAGCTGGTGCAGTGCTGTGTTTCTGGTTTTGGTCTGGG
>WYDI02025785.1:0-12056 GCA_009867235.2 Psittacus erithacus | reverse complement strand
AATTTAGAGACAAGGATGTCATGTGGGACAGTGTCGAACACTTTGCACAAGTCCAGGTAGATGACATCAACTGCTCTGCCCCTGTCCATCAGTTCCATAGCCCCATCATAGCAGGCCCCCAGATTGGTCAGGCAGGATTTCCCTTTAGTGAAGCCATGCTGGCTGTCACCAAGCACCTTGTTGTTTTTCAGTTACTGCACTTTGAAATGAAGGGATTTTTTATTAGTTTGTTTTCTTTGCTTTGTTGGGTTTTTTTAACTGAACGAAGGGGTTTAAAACATTTTTATTTCTCACTGAAACTTATTCCACAAAGAAAAATAGTTCACTTGAAAGTTCAGTAGTTTGTCAAAAATAGATCTTTTAATGCCCCTCCCAATAATGATTTTAGTAAAAGAGCTATTAAAGAGTCCAGTCAAGCTATGTGGTGTTACTGTGATAGAGATGAAATTAAGCCATGCGCTAATAGAAGCATTTGAAAATTACTGTAAATGCAGATTATTTCCTTCATAATGATATGTTTATATTCAGATTACATGAACAGTAGGGAAGATCAAGGAAGGACACAAAATGCCACGTCAGCATTCCAGGTCGTTATGTTGTGTCCTGACAAAAATGATGCAAGAATACTGGGGAAGAACAGAATAATTACGTCTTAAATGATACCAATAAATGATGCTGTCTTTTACAGAGTATTTCACATGGGTCTGAAAAAGATTCAGGTGCTCAGGGATAGAGGTGGTGAGTTCTGCTTCAAATTAAAAACAACATCGTACTGCTCTGTTACAAGATTTGCAGCCCTTACAAAATTTTTGCTGCCCTGTACCCACTAGAGGGCTGTGAAAAGCTTAGAAAAAAGTCCTAGCAATAGTTTCTTCCTCATGGCAGGAATTCATGTAGAGGCTGAGTTACTGCCACATTAGAAATCAGAATAGAGCAAATGTGTATTGCGTGTGACAAAAGAGATTTAGGTTTTTACTTCTACACTTTGCTGGGTTATCCGAGACAGCACTTCCAGATTGATTGCAAGAGGTGCAGTTGCATGTTAAGGTCACTTATGCTTATTTGACACATCTAATAGTATTCTCTGCTGGAGCACAAGCAGGCTTGGGGCTTTATTTATACAATGGTTGTACATAGCTGGGCCATAATTACATTAAAACCACTTAGTGGCTTCCCAGAGTGGGAGGAAGGGAGGCACGGAGAAACCTACCTACCATCAGATTGCAAGATAATTTGGTAATTTGTTATCAAAAGTGTATTTGTAGCATTAGCTTTTTTATGCAATTACTGGCATTATGTCCTTATGGTAGATAGTGTGTGCACTCCTGTGTCCTTATTGATGATCCATGTGATGACAAATGTAGGCAGCCACTTCACTAAATATTTAAATGATGTTGAGGTAGAAAGCACAGCTATTTCTTCCATTTAGGGGGGAAAGAAAAAAAAAAGATTAATGGTCTTTGCTATAATGTGATAAATGACATTTCATGGTGGTTCCCCAGGAACGGAAAGCGGGGCTGCTTCTAAGTAGAAGACCAGCTGCATGAAGAAAAGAGTCCAAATATCAACCACTGGACAGTGGCTGAGAAGCAGGTGGCAGAGGCTGTGGGCTATTTTTACACTTCATTTGCTGGTGCAGGGCATTAGGAGAGTAACTAAAAGCTAATGATCCACATGCAGTGTTACATTCTCCTGCGTTCCTTTTTAAATAGCCACTGGCAATAAAATAATATTAATGAAGACGTACA
Organism: Psittacus erithacus; assembly: GCA_009867235.2. Taxonomy (NCBI): domain Eukaryota; kingdom Metazoa; phylum Chordata; class Aves; order Psittaciformes; family Psittacidae; genus Psittacus; species Psittacus erithacus. The sequence goes on along the minus strand of WYDI02025785.1, from coordinate 10,308 downwards.
TGCATTAGTGATGTCAGGCTCCTGATGGAAATCAATGTGGTTGGCTTTGTGATTTACTGCTGACAGCATTTAGTGCAGAGGCATTGTGTGAATGTATTATACTACCCATGACTGCATCAAAGAGTTGTGATAACCCTTGATATACCCTTTTTTTCCCTTTGTCCTCTTGTTGAGGACTTACTGGTAGCTAGCAAAATGGCTTTGAATTGCCTCTGGTGTAACTTGTCCTAAGCCTTGAATTTTACAGTCCTTTGAAAGTCAATGCAAAAAAAAGCTTCAATACATAAAGGGTTTATGTTTTACTAAAACCCATATGTAAGTAATACAGAAACAGAAGGCAAAGAATTCCCAAATGAGCCTATTCTGTTTGTTCCTTAAAGGAAGAATATAATATTAGTAAATGAAGTAATTTAAACAAATTATTAAATCCTTTTTGATTCTGGTAATATGTGCACTGCTACATCCAGGTTGCTTTCAAGAAGCCACTAGGGATATTTTATTTTGAAGTACAGCTGTCTTTTAACAGCTGGCAATTTTTTGCATATCCTGTTCTTTTGCTTTTAAAAAATACATTCTTAATCACAGTTCAGGTAAACTGAGAAGTTATGGGCTGTGATGTATTTTAAATTCACGTTTATTAAGTAACATTAGCTATGTTTAGTGCTGCGGAAGAAATCACTTAAAGTCGGGCAGTCAAATGTTATGAAATTGCTTATTAAATCACTGTTATTTAACTTTGTAACATCTGGATTGATATATATGATTTCAAATCTGATGTTAATTTAGGGAAAGCTCTTCATATGGAATTTTTATATCCTATTATTAGGAAAATAAATGTGTTTTTTTCTCAGGAACACACCACCTCTCACACACAGCCTGCTCTGAGTGCAAATTTGAGTACTCACTGTAATTCCATGCACACTTCCATGAATATTTGACCGAAAGACCTATGACAGTAATTAAGATATTTATTAAATAAAAATGGATCTTGTCTTAGACACAGGTGCGCCAAATTATGTTTTTACACAGGGGATATTACAAAGGCATCTTTATCCAGTTTCTACTGTAAACAGTTTGCGGTGAGAGAAATCCGAGAGCAGGAGTCCCAGTACGCCCTGAAGAAATACTGCTTGGGGCCTGAGCGAGAAAACAGCATAGGGTAAATTAGTTCTTTTGCCCTCAGTGTTCTTTATGATTATGACTTCCACTCCAAAGAAATGCTAATCTGGAGAATATTAAGGTGAGGATTTTGCGATAACTATCACGGTACTGTTAATTAAACTTCTTTTGTTGTCCGTGAGTTCTTCAATACTTTTATCATCTGAATTAGCTTTTGATTGGAAAATTCTCATAAGGTCAAATTCATAGAAACACTGTGTGTGAGGAAACAGTCTTGGTCTGTAGTTACTGGAAGGGCATTTCTGTTTCTGTCTAAAAGCTATTTTCGTCCATTTGGAACATAAGATTTGCAGTCACTTTTCCACTGCTGGAAATATGTTTCATGTGCGTCAGGAAAGTATCTCATTATGGTATCTGGACTCAGAAGAGAAAACCAGGCAGAACATGTTCGACAGAAAAGCATCTCATGACAAAATATTCTTCAAGTATGACAATTGTTTTCTTGAGCTTTTTCTGCATTCTGCTTTTCAGAACAAGTAAGTCTAATAGAAAGATATGTGTGAAAAGATATCATGTGCATTTTAATCCCTCATGAATATAATATTTCTTGATATCCCATTTGAAGCATTGTTACAGGGGTTTGGGTCACAAAACAAATTCCTGAAGCTTTTATTTCTAGGTAGTTCAGTGACACAGGCAACTCTTCACTTGTAATTCCAATTGCTTCAAGACTGAGTAAAGAATACTGTGAACTATCCTACCTTCAAGTATATTATTTTTCATTCATTGCATCTGCTTTCTGCAGAAATTTTAATATTGTTCTTTGCCATCATGGGACGGAAATTGTACTTCACTCATTACTTCTTATGTGAGAACTGCAATCTGCTTGCCTTATTGCCCCTATTCTTTGACTAGACCATATCTCCTTTTACTTGGTTTTCATAATATCCTTCCCCTCCTGAAAATCCTGCACGCTGAAAACAGGCTTCATGATCAGATAGAAATCTTCTGTGAAGACCCAGCATAGGTCTTCACTATGAAGAATGTACTGTTACCACCTGCACTGAGCCTACTAGAAAGCAGAGCTGTTGAGAGCAGAAAGTTCAACACTTTAAAACATGTATAGTAAGCATACAGGCTTTCTGTAATCTTTATTTAAGTGTAAACTAAAACTTGTTTTGGAAAGAACTCATTTCAGAGTGTGTCTGTAGTCCCTTTTATGGATCCATCAAGAAAAATCAGAATATTAATTCAAGGAAACAACCCTAATAATTTTCTATAGATTAAACCTCACCAAAGCTTTTATGTTATTTTTTAAACAGTATTCAAGTAGAGATAGCCTGGAGATTCTTCCTGTCACATTATGGGTCTTTGTTACACAGAGACAGGAATGTGAATTCTTAAGCCAAAAAAATATAAACCTAACCTACCAGTAAGCAAGTTAATTTTAAGGAAGTACCCTCTTGAATTATACAAGCTGTGCAGAAAAAAGAAGAGCAGTTTCCTGAGGCATTCAACTTCATTTTTACAGGCTCATTTACTATGTCAACTTACATGCAAGAGTAACCCATTTAGCTGTGCTTACTCAGCGTAAAGGTGTATGGTGGCAGCCAGAGTCCCAGGAAATTAAGCAGGACAATGGAAGAGCAATATGAGATGGTATGGCCACATATGGTCTCATCAATACATCAATAGGTTTAGTCACACTTTTTGTCATCAGACAGTAAGCCACCCATTTCAACATTAAATGGCTGTCACTTATACTTTGCAGGGTTATCCTGTGCTGGATCTTTGGAAAGATCTCTGAACTAAGTCGCAGTGATTGGCTTATTTATTCAAAATTTGAAGTGCTATAAAGAAAGTAGGGAAATTTGAATTGAGTATGCTGAAATGAGCTAGGCAAATGTTCTTTTGCCACAAATTATTTCTCAAGTACTGCCTGAAGATGTTGTATGCTGAGTATGCAAGAATGATGCATAAATAACATGCGATTGGAGATGCACACATGTTAAAGCCAAGTTATTTTTCTGTATTTCATATTTCAAGAAGCAATCTGTGTGTCACAGAAACTAGAGATGGGTGTGATCTGTGAAGTCATCTTATCCACCCTCCTGTTAATCCAGGTCTGTTCTCTGAAGAATATTAAGCGTTTCAGCTTGTCTACTGTTACACAGCTGTAACTGTGGAGCTTCAAGTCCATTGGGAGGCTGGGGGATAGCACAGTTTTTAAGTGTATTTCTCCAACGCTCACCCTAAATTTTTTATTTCCTAAAGGCATTCTGCTGTTTGTAGTTATTCTATCTTGGATCTACCTACTGTTCTGGGAACCATTAAAATCCTAATCAGTTCTTCCCTGTCCTTCTCTGCACAATTTTAAATATAGACTCATCATGTTCTCCCTGTCCCTTGTCTTTTCTTGTAGCCAAGAATGACATTGTTCTCTTAATTTTTCCCTACAAACCCCTTCTTCTAGCACAAAAATAATTCTTGCTTTGCTCAACAATCTCTAACCCGTTTAATAGGTTGTGAGGTTTACAAAAACAAGACTAAATTTCAAAGCCTATTAAAGGCTTTACTTCTTTTCATGTTCAGTGTGTGTGCACTTACACTTTGTGATTCAGGGATCCTATTATATACTCAGTATCTACTTGCTGTGAACCTAAATTTCACTGATACCACTAAGACATCTAAAATGCCATCCAGCCATCTTGAAGCCTGTAGTGTTGTTATGGCTTTTTGGGTATTTCTATAAATTCAATGGCATGCTTCTGTTTTTTATTATTATTTTCCTTTTCTTTTTTTGATATTCATTAAGTCTTCTGTTTCTATAGACTTATGCTTCAAAGTGCTTAACTCCATAACCTTTGAAACCAAACATAAGCTTAATTTTCAAGTGGGCCAAAAGGAATGGCAGTTCTCTGACTCAGACCTTGAAGGTTGTTTATGCTTCTTTCCTCAATGATTTTAATAACCTTTTTATTTTTGTATTAGTTGTTTCTATAACTCCAATACTCTTTCAGTCTCATTTCAGTGCGTGACTAAGTGGAGTATTAGGTTACACAAGAGTCCAAGACACACAGTAAGATTCTTCCTTCCAAGCAGGAAATTTTTCTTCACTAGAGTTGTTTGCAGTTCTTACTTGATTTTTTGCTCATACTTGTGTCAGACCCACTAAAAGTGGAATATTTTGTAAATAGATCATGTGAAAAAATATAAAACTTGGCAAAACCTTCCTGCTGCCTTTACAGCATTTCTATTTAAGCAGCTATCTGAAGGTTCTCTGCAGATACCAGTACATGCCCTCTTGATACACTGGTTTAATCAAATGCCTGTTTCCTGGTTGCAAGAATAGAACTCTAATCCTCCTTTTTTTAGTCTAAATTCAATTGTTTTATTTCTCATCCTGAATAAATAGCTTCTGACTGAAATCTTGAATTTTTCCTTGTCTGAGATCATACTACTGTTTATAAGTATTTGACTGAGATAAATTGTGCCTATCTGTGCCTAATGAAGCACTAACTAGACTAAATGATGAATGGCAGTTTAATCAATTCAGTTCATTCAGTAACCAGCAGAAGCATATGGAACGTAAATGTTAACCTCTCTTTTGTAAACACCTGGACTGTTCTAAAATCGGACTGTGGAACAGTGCTTTCCAAAGTTTTCTCTACTTTTTAATGCCTAAGGAGAAACTTTGCTTAATATACCTATGCTTTGGGATGTAGAATCGAAAAATAGTGATGCTTGTTTAATTTTCTTCTTCAAGAAATTTGATTATAAGCTCTCATTGTCCTGCAATGTAAAATTATTTCATTAGCATTACAGCAAGGGTTAATGGGTTCAAACTTAAACAGAGGAAGTTTAGGTTAGATATAAGGAAGAAGTTCTTTACTGTAAGGGTGGTGAGGCACTGGAATGGGTTGCCCGGGGAAGTTGTGAATGCTCCATCCCTGGCGGTGTTCAAGGCCAGGCTGGACAGAGCCTTGGGTGACATGGTTTAGTGGGAGGTGTCCCTGCCCATGGCTGAGGGGGTTGGAACTTGATGATCTTAAGGTCCTTTCCAACCATAACTATTCTATGATTCTGTTATTCTGTGATTCTATTCAGTAATGGTCAAAGCCTTCAGAAATGAGTAAAGCATGTGTTTGCTGATAATTGTAGTTAAGTAGTATCTATAAATACTCAGCTCTGGCCTTGGTGAAAATATGCAATCAATTTTCATTAAGCTGTTTTATTCTAGAACCGGTTCCTCACCAATATATACACTCATATCCGTAAAATTAAATGCTACTTTCTGAATGCATCATCAGGATGCATAAGCAATGAAAAGGTATGTAATTACTACATTTCAAATAATTTCTTTGTTGAAACAAAGTTAATTAGAGGTTATTGCTGGGATTTTCTGTAAGAAACACAACTCCCAGTTTCAGGGAAAGGTGGCACCATAGTTAATTTTCCAAATTCTTGGTTCATTTTGTTATATATTTGGAGTTATTGAATCAGCATTTGTTTTGGGTGAAGGGGTTTTTGTGTGGTTTCATACAGAGACGTACAGCATGTAGGTGTTTGCATGCGGAAGTTGTAGAAAAATGTATGTAGCAAAATGTAATTGAACAAGTTAAAATAGATATTTAAATTGGTAGCCAAGGGGAGTACTTTCTCTTAAAATTATTTTTGCTGAGGGAACAAGCAACTCCTGAGCTTTCTTCGACCAGAAGGAATGCAGGTGCAAGTTTGTAATTTGTTTCAGTTTTCAGGTGAAGTAAGTCCACAAGTTATCTGAAATTTGAATTAGAGTCACAGAAGCTTTCCTGTACTTTTGAGAACCCGTCCTTTGTGCTGTATTTAGCATGTCTCAGATATTTTTTCTCTCTGATTTCCCAGTACTTCTGCATAACTGAGTGGGATGAGGGGGACTCATGTGAAGTACCTTTTGAGAGATACCACAAACAGGAGCAGTAGTGGGGTCGCTGTTGCAGCAGGAAGAGGCAGGAGTGTGTGGCTGCTTAGCCCATTGCAGCGCCTCTCAGCCAGAGTTTCTGGGAGATGGGGTCAGCAACCCCCAGAGCTATGGGCTTTGAGTTTCCTTCTTTTATTCTAGAAGAGGGAAGAAGAAAGACCAAGCAAGCCCATCCCGGAAGTCATCTGTATTTGAGCAGTAGCACAGTTCAGTGGTTGTGAGCAGCCACATGCCTTTTTCCCTTGTACTCATCTTTTTCCAGATCCTCCTTCTGTGCCAAGCCCTTGAAGTTTGCCTCTGTGCTGTAGTCCTGTTCCCATTCAGCATTCTTCCAAGGGTGTTCTTTCACTGCCATTCCCACATCCTGCTGCTTGGGAAGCACTCATACAAACAGAGACCAGCTACTGTGCCTTTATAGGTCTCAACAGCTACCAGCCATATTCCTGCTACCTCTACACTTGCCTTCAAACACCTGAGAAGCATTCATGCATGTACATTGTTTTTAGTAAATGTGCATGTTCGTCCTTCAGCCTGGCATTGCTTTTAAAAAATAAGTAAATAAGTGTTATTTAAGTCTTTTTAATGGAGACAGAACCATTGTTGCTGTCCATTTAATCTATAACAAATCTTTCTAATATTGCGTACTTTCTTTTTCCTTTTTCCTCTGTAGGGGAGTGGGTTGTATCTTTGTAGAAATGATTCAAGGGGTCGCTGCTTTTCCAGGAATGAAAGACATTCAAGATCAACTTGAAAGGATATTTCTGGTGAGTGCTTTATTGCTGAAGTAATGTGCCCAAGATAACAAAGGATTGATTTATAAATGTTCACACATTCTTTGTGTCAGGAATTAAATCACTGACAGAGCCAAGGATCAGAAGTCTAGTCCACAAGCTAGATAAAGGTTACTTCTTGTGGTTTGAAGACTGTGTAATAAGTTCAGATCCTAATTTTTTCAAATAATCTACAGAAATTTTTTTTATACAGTTGTGGAAATAGCTTTCCAAATGTTAAGCTATGGAAATCCAGCCAGTTTGTCATCCTCAATTTGCAAGTGATCATCAAAACCAACTATTCTGGCTGGTGCTCTATTGATATTATGCTAATATTATGATGGCAATGGCAAGTATTTTTTGTGAGATAAACATGGAAAAGTAAGATGGGAAATGAGGTGGGAAACACAATCAGAATTCATAAATTGTGCTGCTACACAAGTGCAGCAGGAGTCCTTGACTACTGCTTCTGCTGCCTGGTTGAGCCCTTCATAATGTGTATGGGTACCTCATAGGCACTGAAGTCACATCCACACTGGGAGTGAAAGAAGAGGTAATTTATAGCAAGCATAAACCATCATTTATACATTTCTTTGTGTGTTTGTTTTTAACTTGCTCTTTCTCCCATTGTGCTCTGGGTTTGACAGTTCGGTTTCAAAAGCTTAGGGAAAAACTTGACTCCCCAATAAAAGGTTTTGTTTCCTCCAGTGCCTGCTGAGAACTGTGCTGTAGTGAAGTGGGTTTATTCAGGGAAGCCACTGCTCACCCAGATACTAGCCAGAGTGGCTTCTAGTACTGTGGGGTGGCCATCAGGGAAAGCAGCTTCTTTCTTCAACCTGGCAATCTCTGTTTTGCTTCTGACCATACATTTAGAAACGAAGGATGAACATACCCTTGCTTTTAAAAGTTATTTTGTTAGGAGCCATTGATTTCAAATGCAGAGAGTTTTTTGGGATTCTTTTTTGGCCTGTGGGGAGGGAAAAAACACCATCTTTCATAATGTGCTTATAAAAATTACATTCTTCATTTTACTCAGACTTGCTTGTATTATATCTCTTGTTGGGACACCAGGGAATTTAGCAACTTCTTTTAGGAATGACTCAGAAAAAAGTACCTCTCTAAACCAAGACCTTATTTGGTTGTGATATAAAAATACTTCATTTTCTGTAAAATACTTTGCTGTTCTGCCTGCTTGGCTAATACCCTGAAAATTCTGTGCTGTGGAAAAATAGCTATACTGCAGCATACACAAGGAGCAGCAATTCTGAGCAGTTCCTGTGACGTGTCTAATTACTTCGATTACTTGCCAGCTCGTGTATTTTGAGCTAGGAACTCCTGGGCCAGCTTTAGGGTTTTGTTTTCTGAAATTCTTCTCATTTATTGGGATGAAATTTCCTCCTTATTTATAGAGCATGACATTTTTAAAACAATAAATTCCTCTTTGGGGCTTCAGTTCATTTACTGTGGTAAAATTTTAGTTAGTGTTTTTGCCATGGAAATTAAGTAGAGTTCTAACAGCAGAAATCAGCACTTCCTTTACTGGGGCCTTTTTGTACTATATTATAAGAGATCATATGATACAGTGCAAAAAGTGGAAATGATAGGTATATCATATATACCTATTTTTGTATGCCTTTTGTAAACCTTTTGTATATTCCCATTTTCTTTTCTCTTACTTATCCTTGCAATTATTTGTGTGTTAAAATGCCAAAAGAAATACACCCTAGGAAGAGATTTGAGGCCTGCTGGTTTTTTAATTGTGTTTTAAAACTTCTGCTGCAAATACTGAGAATGGTGTTGAAATAACAAGGGATAATGTACTGATACTGTTTCTTTAATTTGATCTTCTACAGACCTTCAAATAAAAAGATAAAATTTGGACTGGATAGTTTTATGGTCCGTTGTAAATCAGAGTTAATTTTTAAATCCTGATTAATTAGGCTTGCTAATGAAAGTGTCTAGTTACCCTTAGCTAAATAGTTTCAGTGAGTGCCTTCCTAATGTCTAAGCATCATTAAGAATTAAAGTTATCTATTTAAAAGTTATAAAACAGGATTATTCTTGTTTGGTTTTGTATTTGAACAGAAGGATTAAATTCATTCATTCTCCAGTGGATCATGTGGCATGGTAGTTAATAGTGCTGAAGTACAAAATTAATCAGGCTGTTACACCAGATAACTAATACAATTAACTGCCATACAGTGAGCACTTACACAGCTGTGAAGGAAACAGATCAACCAATTAAAGACTTTTCCACAAAGTCTTCTCATAGTTTACATGTTCAACATCCAAGAGTGATGGTTTTCTTGTAACAAAGGGTAGTATTCTGAAAATTGTAAAAGGTACAGTCCACCTTCATACTAATCCATTTGTCCTGTAGTCCTCTTCTGAAATACACAACTTGCAACAAAACGTATGTGTTGTATTTGTTGCCATTGTTATTAGTCATAGTTACACATCTATAGCATGTATGAGTCCAGGCTGCAGCTTGAGCCTTTTAGGGAATCAGTTACATTCCATTAGGAAAGTCACAAAATGCTAAGAAAGAATAGTTAGGAAACATGAACTGAATTTAATGTGAATAACAGTTTAAAATTCTTAAATGGCTCTTTGATTTCCTATTGTATAATTTCACATTATTACATAAATTAAATTAAACAACATTGTATGTATGCTGTTTCAGTGGAGGTCAAAGAGAGATTGTCTAAATGCTTTTGTATATGTCTGCCATTGGCATTCTTCATGTATCTTCATAGCAAGAATAGATGCAGTCCAGCACACCACATATGTTTCTTCCTCATTACAATTGATATTTATTTATGTTTAATAATGACTTAAGTGGTTGTATGCAGTAGATTAAGAACAGAGATTGATCTTTCAGTTTTGTTTAAGAACTTTTCTCTTTATGCTTGTGTTTGCTGACTTCTGTTGTCAAACGTGTGGGTTTTTAAATGGTAATATACACTGATTCTCTATTTCTGTTACAGCTGCTGCTTATAATAATCACTCTCAGGTTCTGTTACTGCAACAGGCCTCAACAAAATGGCAAAGGTTTATAAACCTGAATCTGTGCTCAGAATTGGGTCAGCACTTAGAGATGTTGATGAATAAGCAAGCTGTATGTTGTTACAGTCGCACTTTGGATCTGACAATAGGAATTCTTTTTCCTGCCTATACTTAAAACTGTGAATAATCTCTTTAAAAAAACCCTGTATTTATCAAAGAAAATGGAAATCACATGAATTAGTAGGTTGCTTTTTCCAAGTTTAACAGTGCATAAAATGTCTTAATGCAGAGGTGATTTGATTTAAACAGTTTACCATTACCTCTTTACTCCTACTTTTTTTCCTACTTCTTGGAACTGAGGTAACTTTCCAGATAGAACTGTGTTGTGGTTTAAGCTTAGTCGTAAATTAGACAAAGCATGTAGCCTGCTTGTTTTCCCCCCACAACCTGTCC